>PVIC010027221.1:5677-24068 GCA_004025085.1 Thryonomys swinderianus
CAGGCTGGCCCTGAGCTCACTATGGTGCCCAGGCAAGCCGCCACGAACTCAGCAATCCTCCCGTCTCTGCCTCCCGAGTGCTGGGATTACAGGCGTGAGCCACCACGCCCAGCATTATATGTGGTAACCGGGGATCGAACTCAGGTCCTTACGCTTGCGAGGCAGGCGCCGGAACCACTGAGCTAACCCTCCGGCCCATCACAACTTAATTTTTAATTACAGGATGTGATTATAATTGATAAAAGGATAAAGTAGTATTTACCAGGTCAAAACTGGTAAAGTGATACCAAATGATCAGTACAAACCATGACTGTACTATATTTCTCTTTCTAAAAATAATAGTTACACATTTTCATGGATTCAACAATAAATATTCTACAAAATCCTGGGCCAATATTCAAGACTGTCAAGGTCATAAGTAACAGGTAAAGACTAGGAATTCATAACAAATCAGAGAGACTAAGGAGATGATTGAATATATTTTGGTACCCTGAAGTGGATCCTGGGACAGAAAAAGGATATTAGTCCAAAATCTGGTGAAATCCAAATAAAGATCAGAATTTAATTATTCATAATAAATCTATGTGATTTGTCTTACATTCCAACAAATGTATCACAGTAGTTTTAGATGCTAACACTGAGAAAAACATGAAAATTATGAGAGAAATCCCTAGTCTACAATTTTTCAGTTTGTCTAAAAAATACTCAAAATGTTTATTAAATATATTAAGTAAATTAACACAAAAGCTGATTTTTAATGAAATGACCAGCATTTCACCAAACAGAAAACAATGTAAATTAAATAAATAAAAGTAGGTTAGCTAGGGTTGAGGTCAAAATCCAAAATCATCTCAAATGCCCAATGTAGCAATAAATCTTCAAAATAAACAAGTTCCCCAGGGCTAAACACTGAGCTCCCTACACGCCCAGCACAGGAGACACCGCCTGCATCATTTTAGAAACTATGAAAGGCACGAAGACTCCCATGAAAGGCATGTTAATTAGCTGGATTTCATAAGGCCTCAGATTTGATAGCAGGCATGCTTTCGTTACACAGTCATGGCCTATGTATCGATTACACTTCTAGCTTTTTGGAGTACCTCTGTTAATGCTAAAAAGCCTCTGCAAAACTTACGTTTATCAAACGTTCTAGTTTAGAATTGCAATGATCAATAATTTACTCAGGTTAGGAGATTCAAGGACATGGAAATGGAGCCATATTTTAAATGACTATTGCTGTCACTACAAGCATTCACACGAGTGTCCTTATAAACAGTGGTGGAAATGAGTTGACTAAGTCACAGGAGGAAATAGCAATTCCACTTTACAAGGGAGAGGTCATCTTCCTTCCCAAAGTCACCCCACCTCTCTCGGATTGAATAGCTTTTATGCAATAGATAGTTTTCCTGGCCACTGGCTCAGAGGAAGGGGGTGCCCCATAAAGACCCGGCTTCCTTCCTCACCGGTGTCCAAACAGGATTCAGAGCTTCTGCTCTGATACAGAGTCTCACTTAATAAATGGTGGGTGTTAAAGTTGAAAGAGATAAATGCAAAAACAGCAGGATGGTTTGCCAAGCTGCATTTGGCCTAATTTAGCTTTGCTTCAACCCTCAGTCATTTAACCGCATTCTTAAAATTTCCACAATTTCTTAAGGATTAAAGAAGGTCAAAAGAATAGGATATATCCGTATAAAAATAAATATTTTATGGCAAAAGGAAATTTTTTTTTAAATTTTGGTAAATGCCCATTTCCTGTTACTCAGTGTCCCTAGCATTGTGTCAGCAAAACCCAGAATCCACCCAGAGACATGAGAGCCATCATCAAAGCTAGAGATAATTAAAGCTATTCATGTTCAGATATGTAATAGAAAATTAATTTAAAACATACAAATTCAACAAGTTCAAAAATTACTAAAGGAACTAACATCTCTTTGAACTTCCATAAATATCACAATTCTTTCCTCTGAATACAAATTCAGTAGGAATTGGGCATTCATCTTTTTTTAAGTTTTACCAAGAATTTATAACAATAAAAAATAGCATTACAAAAGGATTTAAGACTTTTGGCCTCAGTGACACTCTGTATATATTGCAATTTCATTTGTTTCTACCAATATGGTTTTAGACTAGCACATAGACATGCCTAATTTTTAAACTGCTATACAATATTTAAAATGCAAACAAACTACAATTCATTAACGATAGTTTGTTGATTTACTTTTAAATTCGTTTGCTACAAAGAACACATTTTACAATGGTTAAGGGTAAAAGAACAAACATACCAGGTTGGACTTGAAACATGTTTGAATTAAAAATAGATAAATACATTTGAATACTTAGTGTTATACTTAAATACTGTAATGTAATGCTAATAAAAGAGACTGATTTTAAAATGTTTATTTTCCAATATATCTTTGAAATTAACTTCCAAAACAAGGATAGGTTAAAAATTTTTTTTACATCCCAACCTACCAAGCCCCACAAGACCATAGTTATAACAGGAAATAAAAACCTAACATAGATTTTTTTTTTTGTAGAAAGCTAAAGCCATTATTTGTACTTGGAACTCTGAAGATAATTTCTAACACTTTATCATTTTAAAATGTCAATTAAATAGGATAATTAATGTACACACAAAGCATTTTAAAAGAAGTGAAACATTTTAATTTATGATGAGAGAAAGATTCTAAGTACATGTAGAGGGTGTTTCTCGACTGATGGGGAAGATTCCATTTTACTCAAATATAAAGGTCTTAGATTTTGAAGATAAAAATAGATAATAACATCAATTTTGCAAGGTAAACTCTTAAAATTAATCTCTCACCTATGGTTTTATACTGGACTTTTCTGTACATGACATATCTTGATTTTCATTTTCTCCATGCAGAATGTGATCATAGTGTATGTATAAAATGTATCAATAAGATCAATTAAAATATATTGGACTTTTCATGGGTGAAGAATGTATAGCAGTGGGCAATAATTTGAGGAAAGTATCTCCACCAAGCAATGGCATAGATGTAACCTATTTACAAATGGAAACTTCTAAAACCAGGAAAATGGGTATTCTCATGCCCCTTACCTTATTTTCAGATCTAATAAAAGCATTGTAAACTTTTTTTTTTTTTTTTTGAGACAGGGTCTCACTTTGTACTTTAGGCTGGCCCTAAGCTCACTATATAGCCCAGGCAAGCCTTGAACTCAGCAATCCTCCTGTCTCTGCCTCCCAAGTGCTGGGATTACAGGTGTGAGCCACCATGCCCGGCATTGTGGAATGTGGTATTGATGATTGGTGGACGTGAGTCTCCACGCCCAGCATTGTATGTGGTTACCGGGATCGAACTCAGGGCCTTGTGCTTGCGAGGCAGGTGCCAGAACCACTGAGCTAATCTCCGGCCCAGCATTGTAAACTTTTATCAGAGGAATGGTGAGAGTTGATTCCTGGGCATATTATTCGGTGTATGAAAGAGTACAGGAAACTTGTGTCTGAGTAATGATTTAGGATTCCTGAGTCAAAGAAAAAGTTACCAAGAGGACAATCCGGTTTAAAAATTCACAGTCTGACCAACAAACCTCCTTAAACTAATTGACATTTTTTTCTACCTGAAACAATGTTAAATTTAAGTGAGCTGTAATCACAGTAAATATGGAAGGCTTCCCTAAAATTGGTTGGCTAAAGAATTATCATGATTATGGTTGACTCTAAAAATCTTTGCTTGCGGGGGGGCTGGGGATTAAGCTCAAGTGGTGCCGTGCCAACCTCAGACGCACAAGGGCCCAAGTTCAATCCCCGGTACCACAAACAAACAAGCAAACAATAAATAAATCTATCTTTGCTTCAGTGGCACACCAAATGATTTAGTAGCCAAGTTCATCAGAATCTATAGGAAGGAATAAAACAAATAGGAAAATATAAATGGATGGAGGAACAATACCCTTCAGATGAAAGACCAAATTAGAGAGTCACATCGAATCCTTCATTGTGCAATCTTCAATTTAGAAAATGGAGATGCGGGTACAAAGTAGCATCACCCAGTTAGGGCTTCTCATTCCCTGGGGTAAAGTTAACACCCCACTGGTGCCAGCTGATGCTTGCTGAAAGCAACTTTGCAACAAAATGCCATGAGGGCGGAAGTGGGGCTCAGTAATCGGACAATTACTATATTTGATTTGGTAGCAATTCACATTCACCCTACTTAGAATCCGGCCTGGTTTCAAAGACAGGACCTAGAAACAAATGAGTTTCCAAAGTCCACCAGGTCCCTGCTGTCCACAGAGCCCAGGAACCTCCCACTGGGTGCAGCCCAGTCTATTCCCTCGAGACCTTTACACTCACGTATTTCTCTTCAGTTCCCTTCACAGGCAATAGGTCTGCTCACTGCCCCACAACGAAACCATCTCCCAACTTTGGAAACAAGACCTTGAAGTGCTTTTCTTATCACCTGTTCTCCATAAAAGAATGTTATTTACAAAAGTAGCATACATTAATTCTACAGATCAGCTAAAAATCTACCAAACAAAAATTTAACGGGAAAAATGTAACACTAATAATATTGAACAAATAAACATTTAACAAGTAAGCACATGTACAGTAATATCTCTTATGAAAATAGAAGGAGTGATATTTGGAGTCCTGGAGGAAGATCAAGTGAATCTAAATTCCATCTCTGCCTCAGACCCGCGGGTTAACTTTAAACCACTTGTATAATCCCTGTGTTCTAAGTTTCCTGATCTTTGCAATGTACATAAAATAGTGCACATTTAGGAAGAGGCTGCAAAGTAAACCAGCAAAAAGCAACACTGTAGCACTAATAGAAACCTAGAAATTACATGTTAAAAGTATTATTTAGTTTAAATATTAATTTATTCTCTTTTTAATAACTCAAGTTTAACAATGTATAGAAAGCATTATAATCCTCTCATATAATGTTTTTTTTTTTTTTTGCTTTTTGAGACAGGGTCTCACTTTGTAGTTCAGGCTGGCCCTGAGCTCACTATGGTGCTCAGGCAAGCCGCTGCGAACTCAGCAATCCTCCTGTCCCTGCCTCCCGAGTGCTGGGATGACAGGCGTGAGCCACCACTCCGGCATTGTGGTATGCGGTGTTGATTGTTGGTGGGTGTGTCTCTACACCCAACATTATATGTGGTTACCGGGGATTGAACTCAGGACCTTGTGCTTGCGAGGCAGGCGCTGGAACCACTGAGCTAACCCTCCGGCCCTGTATTTCTTTATATTAATTCAGAATGGTTTTCCACCTTGTGAATGTTCTATGATGAACTTGATTAATTTGTTGCAACTTGCTAATATCATTTTCAATTGGTAAACACTGTAAACAGCATGATGAATTTATTCCTAGATCTCTTTATGTACCCCAAGATCTATTTCTTTTTTTTTTTTTTTTTTTGAGACAGGGTCTCACTTTGTAGTTCAAGCTGGCTCTGAGCTCACTATGTAGCCCAGGCAAGCCTTGAACTCAGCAATCCTCCTGTCTCTGCCTCCCGAGTGCTAGGATAACAGGCGTGAGCCACCACACCCAAGATCTATTTCTTAAGATAAATGTCTGGAAATGGAATTGCTGAGTTACAGGATATGGGTATTTTGAGGCTGAGACCATTATTACCAATTTGCCTCTTGATATTCCCAGCCTCAATGAAGATACCTATTTCTCTGTAGCTCCACCAAAGTCAGGCATTTTAATTCAATATATAGCAATTTCTTAGGAAAATGATCTTGTGTAACATGCACCTTTTCATAATAAATGTGACTATACTTTTCTCTTTTTTTTTTTTTTTTTTGGTTTTTCTGTAATAGTCGATGGTAGGACAGTGAAATCAGGCAGATTCAATTCCCTTTTCTGGCATACCATAAACCTCCAGTGTTCACGCAGTAATACTTATCTTCATTTCATCGATGAAGAAATGCAAACACAAAGGTTAAGGTGCTTGTCAGACATCACACACCCAGTTCAGGGCAGAGGCCAGTGTGCCTACCCAGGTGCTCCATTCCTAACCATGATGGCTATCATTGAGTAAGTCACAAATCATTCATACACTTATTAGTGATTAAAACTTACTCTTCTTTCAATGAACTTTCTTGCTAGATTGACTGATCTTGTCCTTCTTAACAGTGACATCTAAGCTTAACTGTCAATTTGATGTGCTTGAGAGCTGCTTGGGGGATTCATAAAGCACATTTCTAGGTTGTAAGTGGGTGGGTCATGCAGATCTGACCTTGGATACTACATGGGGCACCCGCCCCTTCTTCTCTGGCGCTGTTCCAGCTCTGCTTTCTGGCTGCCACGAATTAAGTAGTTCTGCCCTGTCAAGACCTTCTACACTGAAGCCAGGAGACCATGGGTTTCACCTTAAAAGCCAAGAGCCAAATAAATCATCTCTCCACTTAACCCACGAGGGTCCAATATTTGACACCGGCAGAGAGAAGGTTAATGTGGTGATTAAAGATGACTCATCTACTAGTGATACCTTTTTGTTTATGTACTGCAAATGTTCTGTATTTGGATTTCTTTTCACCAGTCTATTCCTTAATTTTTCAAGATTTTTCTTTTTTATCATTCATATTTTTCACTTTGCTTATATATGACTTTCTCACTAATTTACCGTGTTTTCTCTTTAGTTAAATTTGTTTAAAGTGCTTGGCCTCTAGTTTATTTTGAAAGGTTGTATTTGGTGTAGCACAATGACACTTTTCCCTGATGGATAAGCAATCTATTTTCCCAGAATCTGTTAAGTAACTTAGCCTTACGAAGTCTTTCTTCCAGTCTTAACATACAATTCTAGAATTTCTTCACTCAGGTCTCAAACACTGTTTTTTTTTTTTTTTAAAAATCTATTATCGTCTTTGATTTTTGTTTATTCTAGCTTTGGGGTTTTGTTTTGTTTTGTTTCTTGAGACAGGGTCTCGCTTTGTAGTTCAGGCTGGCCCTGAGCTCACTATGTAGCCCAGGCAAGCCTTGAACTCAGCAATCCTCCTGTCTCTGCCTCCCGAGTGCTGGGATGATAGGCGTGAGCCACCACGCCCAGCTTGTTTTAGCTTTTTATGTCTTCTTTTTCGAGAGAGCTATTGTTCTTTTAAATATTTATCTTACTGGCCTTTTTTATTCTAAATGTTATCATTTCTGCTCAACATCATCAAATAGTATTTGCAAATGTTGTGCTGTGCTTATTAAAATATGCATAACTTGCTTTTGTATAATTTGGCACTGGTTGAATCTGATATAAGCGTTTAATTTTTATTTGTTGATTTGTAACCATGTAATTCAGTAAATTGTCCAAACAATTTATACAGTAGCTACTATGTTATCTTATTTTAAAGATAAAGAAATGGAGTATCAGCAGTGGCCCTCAGGTTGTGAGGCATCGGAAAGATATTACCCATTATTTGAGGAAACATTTCTTAATTACTAACTTAAAAGACTATTTTTTCATAATCAAGAGTGAGTTTAGAGTACAGTGGAGCAACTCAGTGGAAGAACACGCAGTCCTAGGTTCAATCCCCAATACCACCAAAATTAAATAACATAGAAAAGTTAAAAGCAAAAGGAGTATTGAAATATATCAAGTGCTCCATTCACATCTAGCAACATTGTTGGGATATTTTCCCCTCTTTTAATCCATGAGATGTGATCAAAATATATGATGAGTATTTAGGTTAAATTATTGCACTAAAAAATTGCAATTATTTCTCTTCAAGATATTGTCCTTATTTTGAACGCACTCATCCCACTGCTCTTGCTGCTTCCTGAAGGAGTTTTGCAAATCCTTCTTTTTGGGTTCCTTAATGAAGTGTGGTCAGAATGACGGTGAATGCTGCTGCTAACGGCCACCCAATGGAAAGGCAGCTCTTAAAAACAAGCCTCATCTGTTTCATTCACCAGATCTCGAACTATGTGACTTCTGACCTCCCTCAAGCCAAAGGACCACGAAAGAAAGATGTTTTGAAATAGTTCCGAACACTGAGGCAGCCATGACAGCATAACCTAAGACACTGGTGAAAGAGGATTTCCAGAACTGCTTCAGGAAATGGCAAGGACAACGGGATAAGTATGTTTGAAATAAGGGGGAAGTGTTTTCAGTGTAATTAATGTCCATGTGTCCTTTACTACAGTATTTTTAAAAATGTCAATATTCTATTTCAACCATGCATGTTACAATGATATAAATTATACAATCAGGTTCCTAATATGTTCAAGCGTTCTAGTATTTTAGGAGAGGTGTTTAATTCACTTTTCATTAAACTTGTGCCTTTGTTATGGAGTTATTCTAGTCAGAGAATAACTTCATAAATTTTCCATTTTTATATTCTTAATACATTCAAATAATGTGAGAATTATCTATTTCTTTAAGGTTTATGGAAAAGCAACTTAACGATAAAGTGATTTAGATCTGTTTTCTTCTTTGAGAAAGAATTGTGGGGAAAAGAACAGAATTTGATAATTTTTTATCTTTCCATATTTATTATTTTTCCTAAGTAGTATATTCAGTATTTTATTTATACCTGTGTTCCTCTAAAATTATTTAAAGGATAATTTTTTTAAATTTTTACCCATCCCTTTATCCACATATGTATTGTACTTTGTTCACCACTCACTTGGAAAGATTTGACATCTTTATAGTATCCAAGTTCTGTGAAATGCATTTCAACAGTTAACCAAGTTTTCTCAGACTCTTCAGTAAAGGTTAGTAGTGGTCTTCACAGAAACCGCATGTATTTCTTGTTAATTATTTCCTCAATCATAATATATATTTTTCCTGTTTTCATTAATCTCAGAAATGGCTTGTCCATTTCTTTTCTTTTTTTCATTGGTGGGTAACACTAGTATTTAAAGTCAATAATTCCACTGCTCACATATTTTCTGTAATATCACTTTGTTTTGTTTTCCTTTGTTTTCAGTGCTGGGCTCAAACTCAGAACCTTAATCATCTTAGGAAATGCTCTGACTCTGAGGTATAACACAAGTCATTCCTACTTTCATCTTCACTGATTCCTCATTTTCTGAACTTGTTTCTTTTGGCATGTGCTTAATTGATTTTCAAATCATTCAAGGTTAGAATTTCCACGTAATTGATCCTTTGGGCCTTATCAATAGTTTTGTGGAGTTTTTAATCTGTCAACTTCTAAGTAGTCTATAATTGCAATTTTAGCATCAAAATGAGCTTCTTGGGGTTGTTTTCCCAAGTATCTTGACATTTGTTTAAATTATTAGTTTCTAATTCTATAGCACCATAACTACGGTATAATTTCTGCCTTTTTGGAATCTCTTGAAGAATGTGTGACCCACTGATCACTACATGAACATGTTAGATGGGATTTTGAGCAAATATTTTCTATTGTTATGTATATGGATGCATATGACTTAGATCAGTTCCACTGTTTATTCTCTAAAGTTTGAGAACTACCACTGTACTACAGCTCAAAGTCACCTCAGAAATGACTTGCATTAAAAAAGAGATTTTGCATTGCACGTCTAGAAATTCAGGAGCTGTAAACTGTAATGCAGAGACTTCACTATAAACACTTCTTATTATTTGAAGCCCAAACATTCGGGCTTTTAAGAATCACTTCACCCTTATTCATGTTGGTTTCTGAGATTCTCAAAGCTGGGTGAATAATATATATTATTACTTTGTAAGTCTAAATTTTGTAAACTTTGTTATGTTGTACATGTTAAATGAGTCCAGCACATATAGTTCATGTTTGTCATTATGTATTGATAGTTCAGTGTGTTCTAGCTCTCTCTGCCTCTCTGACTCTCTCTCTCTCTCTCCTTCTCTAACAGAATACCATAGAGTCCACATATGACATGTGCTTCATGACAATTCCAGCATTTAAAAGCATCCTTTACTAGGCTCCAGGGCTGATGGGAAATCTGTCCAATGTTATCTCTATTTTATTTCAGTACACATATTGGGCCAAAAGCAGGGGCTAAGGACAATTGAACATTTGCACTAAAAGGGTCACTTCTGTGCTGCACTGAGATTCAAGTCTTGTCTTTACTAAATAATCTCTCAGGTGACGGATCTTTGCTTCCTCTTCACCTCCAGCCACAGGGCTACTTCAGGTTGATTCACATGGCATTCCTCAACTAAATTCCGGCTCTGCAGAAACCAAGCCTTGACAACAGACCACTTTGAAGGTTTTTTAACTTGCAGATAAATTAAGTTGTTTGTTGATATTACTTAATGTAGCATTAAATAGCAACATTATTTGATTAAAGGACCAAAATTTCAGCATTAATTCAAAAAAACTAACAGTGTAAGTCCATTTCAATGACCAAAGCAATCACAGGAAAATCTTCAACACATACTTAATAGGAAATGCAAATGAAAGTCATCATGATCTTTAAGTAAAGTGGTGTTGGTGCAGCTCCTTACTATGCACATGAACTCACTGAGGACGTGGGTTCTGTAAAGGCACCACGAAGGCCACTTCTGATGAAAGACCTCCTTGTTCTCGTACCACTGGATGGGCTTTCACAGAAGAACTCAAGAGCGTCCCAAAATTCAGGCCCTCACCAAGCTCAAATGCCTTTTGCCTTGGCTATTAGGAACTTATGACAAAAGTGTGCTTTTCCCATTTTACAGCTACTCAATTGAGTTTTAGTCTTCTTAAACTGGTCCATTAGATAATTCTGAAAACAACGATATGACTGAATAAAACAGATGACCTCCAGGAGAAATATCTAGCCTAATTTTCAGAAGTAAAAATCACTTAATTGAGGAGAGACATGTTAAGGATAGTTATTGAATCAGCTAATTCTAGGCACTAGTGCCTATGCCCAAAGTATTTTAAAACACAGAAATGTACTTGCTGCTTTTGAGTGCACATTTACCATGGTGCTGATTTAAAAAATTAGAGAAGCAACATGAAAATGAGCAAATATTAGAAGCCTTCATATTGTAATGCATTTCAATCTCAATTTTCTTTAGTGCTTAATTATGAGTATTTGATTAAAGGCTTCTGCATCTCTAGGATCATTAAAAACAACTATTTTCCAAACTAAAAAGAATTTATGGAAGGCTAGTTCATTGGCTTACATTGTTTGATTCTGCCATACATCTAAATGTGCATATATGCCTTGGACAGTTCACCACTACTAATCAATAGAGTTATTTTAGTATGTGGGTTTTAAAGGAGCCAATATTCCACTAGCACTTTAACCCTGATTAAAAAGATATAGTGAATTTAGAACAGCCTTTTTATTTAACAGGTTTAAATGCACTTAACACATTAACATTTTGAGTAAGACTAAAAGCTAAAGTACATTCTACACTTTGTTCTTAGACTATTTAAAATGTAATTTGCACTGTCTCCAAAATTTGAAATCAAATTTATGACTTAAAGAAAATATATTCTTACAAAACTATTTGCATTCAGTTGTTGTTAAGCTGCAAATATTTTTGCTGTTAAACACAAAATTATTAACTATTGTATACCACTCTATGTCCTGTAAAAAGGTAATGAATCAATGTTTATGATTCTTTCTCATATTAAAAAAATAGCAGAGAAATTAAGTCCTTTCCGGAAAAAGGACATGTAAGCTAAGGAGAGGGTTACGATTTTGACCAGTTCCTATGGGATTTGCCTCACAGTGCAGTCCTGTTTCTTCCTGGTCAACGAGAGTAGACCCTGAAGTGATGACCGGCCTGATACACAAATGACTTTGATTAGTTAGGTCAATGGCAGATCCATCTGCCACCTGTTGTCTATCACATGTACCAGGTGAGCATCCCGACCTCAGCTCCAATGATTTAGTTGCAACCAGCACTTGGGAACCATCAAGTTCAAAGTCTAGGATCCATTGTACTCTGATATTCCAATCCCCAGCTCAAGACCCTACAGCGCCTCCCTAGTATACAATGAACCCCAACCTCCTCTCACCGTTCCCCAGCTGCATTCTACCCTCCTTCTCCACCTCCACGCTCTCCCTGAGCTCCAGGCTCCCTGATCCTGCTTGTTTGAGAACACGGTCTTCTCCCTGCACCCGGCTTTGCTGCTCACACTTTGCCCTGTTTGCAAGACTTTCAGTCTCCATCTCACTCACCAGTGTGACAAACACCCGCCCCCTCCTGGCCTGGTTCAAGCACCAATCCTGTCTTGTGGAGGGCACTTGCTCCTTTAGATCTGGGGTGACCATGCTCCAGCATCTCCCACCAAGGTCTGCAACTCTCCAGCTCCCGTTCCTCCTGCACACGAGCAGGAGCTCAAATCTTGCCCCCATTTCCAACAGAACATTCACTCACCAAAACTCACTGTGGCAGATTAACAAAACTCTTTGGAGCTTGGCTTCTGATAAGAGATTGCCCCAATTAAAATCCTGTTTCTGTTACTGGCCAGCGACAGATCCTTCCTGTGCCTCAATTTACCAATTTGTAAATCAGCATAATAAAGAAGCCTCATTAAATTACTAGAGAACTGATGATTTAACAAGTTAGGTGCACAGCCCTGAGCCTGAGCATTAAGTGGAACTCAACAGATACACATTTAAAAACCCTATATCTAAACACGTAGATGTTAAAACATACACTCTGAATCACCACTTAGCAGTATGTAAAAAATAAAACAGTTAATGAAATAATCAATGAGCTTGCAGCTTGCCAATTATAATGAAGGTTATGACAGTTTTTAAAACATATTTATACCAAGAGATGGAGAGAAGCAGAAGAAAGGGGTGGGGAAGGGTTAGTGAAAATAATTAAGATGTTACTTACGTGTATCCACTCCCTATGATGAATGGAACCACTATGCACTGCAAACATATAGTCACACAAGTTTAAAACAATATATCACATTTATGCCTGTGCGTGTCGGAGGCGTCATTTAGGCTGGGGAGGCTTATTACAGGGGGAGCTCGATGTACCAAGCAGAATGTGTGCAGATCAATGGGAGGTTCAATTAGCTTCTCAGCTCAGCAGCCCAAGGTGGAGTCCACCACCCTGCACAGCAGCAGCCGAAGCACCCTGTTCAGCGCACTTTGAAAGGGAAGCAGAGGTCTTCCCGAACATGGGTCACGCGCCTTTCAAGGCGGATAGCTTCCATATGCCTTGATATGCCACAGGCCATTTTTGTGATGAACAAACAAACATGCCCCAGTGCTTCTCCACTAAGAAAAAGCCAAACTTCCTCAAACTCCGCAGCCTTCCAAGTCTTTCAGGATCCTCTCCTGTCCTTTTCCACCTGCTCACTCTAGTCTCTATCCCAGCTCAGGCCTTCCCACGATCTGACGGTCTGGCAGCATCTGAACCTGAAGAGTGCCCGCCTGGACCTCTCCCAGAGGGCTACACAGCTGCCTCCTTCGGCTCCCTAAGTCACACCCGGCCGCCCCCTTTCTGTGAGGTCCTGCGGGTCAGCCGTGGAGAACTGTACCCTCCGCACCGTATTCCCAAGGCCCCTCCCCACCTCCACGGTCACCATCTATCTGCTGTATATTGTTTTGGCTTTGTTTTACGCATCGTGCCCATGCATCTGGCAACCACAGTGTGAACTGTGTGGTTAGAATCCTGGCACACAGTGGCACTTGGTCAACATGTGGTGAATCAGCGGATGATTACCAGACCTTGAACAGCCTTACCACCAATCCGAAAACCGACTGGGGTGGGGAGGCTGCTTAGGCTGAAATGATGTCATTCCAAAAACACTCCAGCTTGTGTTTTAGAAGAATGTTTTTGAAAAATACATTAACGTGGGCTATTGGTTCCCCGGTAGGAGTGATTTACCCTCTGTTAAGGGCTTTTGGCAGCGTCTCCAAATGTCTCAGGGCCTCACAGTAGCGGCAGGTGCTGCCGTCTTCGGGTGCAGAGAGGAGAAGGGGACTCTGGACACTCTGAAATGTGCAAGAAAGCACCAAACAAGAAAGGCTGTCCTGGCTCCAAATGTTAATGGTGCCAAAGATGGGGTGCCCTGATTTAGCAGGTGGTAATTAGCTCTCCCAAGCAGAGAAAAGGAGGCAAGAAAGCAAGGACTACAGTCTCAGTCAGTTGTTGACATTGTAGATATACCAAACAGGAAAAACTTCTATAAGCAAAATAGACTGGGTCTTCAACAAATCCCAAGTGTGTTCTAGTGAAACAAAATAAGCCACTAAGCTTTATCTATAAATGTAAAAGAGAGACAGAGAAAAAGAGACAGACAGACAGAGACATGGACACACAATGGAGCGAGGCAGGGGGAGGGGAGCAAATCAAACTATAACACAAGAGTTCGTGCCATCCCTTTAGACATCATGAACGCATGCCTCCTATTCCTGTTACATATATTCTTCCAGGAATAACTGACAAAGTTGTAATAAAAAAGGAGGGAAATCCCAAATTACTGTCTCCTCTCCGCAGCCCCGCAGCCGCCGCAAATGGCTCCGAGCATTTGGCAGGAGCCGGCTGTATCAGGGAGCAGACGCTCCGCACAGGCACTTGGAGTAACATCAGGGATATGAGAACTTGGGGAGAAATTAACCAAGCAATCAAACACAGACGAAGAGATATTAAGAGGTACAGCGTTCCCCGCTCCGTAAACACTTGGCGATTTAGACTCATCTCGTGGAGAAATTACAGGGTGCTCCATCCACAAAAATGTACAAAGAGCTTTGGGAAAATACATCCTTGGGAAGAAATAGTCTCACTAGCTAATGAAATCATAATGACTCTAGGAACAAGTGGATTTATGGCTGGATGAAAAACCGAATCCCTTCTTCTAGAACACTTCACAAGAGGAATCCCTGCCCGGCTTTTACATTTTGACCTTATTTGCACACTTGGATATTCTTTCTTCCATCCTGCATGACCTTTTTTTTTTCCATTCTTCTTTTTCTCTTAGCTGACCCTGCATTATGTTTGAATTGGACTATCCAAACGCACCTCCTTCCCCAAGACAGGCATCTTGCTTTCTTTCACAAAGTCTTTTTTGGATACTGAAAACAAACACTACTATTAGCGTGGCCCGTGAAACTTTTGGGAACATGACCTTTAGCAGAAATGAGAGCCGACATACAATTGCCAACAATTAATCTTAAGAAATATGCAGAAAGAAGACAGCAAGAAATACTTGTGCATTTTTTCATTAATAAAAGCAAAAAGCAGTTAGAGGTCTATATTCCTTGAAATCAAATTGAATTCCCCAATCTAAACTGAAAAAAGCCTGAGCATGAATGGAAAAACTGGTCAATACATTTTAGTTGGTTAAATCAATACCAGACTGACATAAAACTATATGCTCTTAATATCTGAAATATGAATATGGGTAAAACAGTGGTTTCCAGCTAACTCTAGGCATACTTTTTTTCCCTTCAAAACTGACAGAAAATAACAACAGACCATAGAAAGTCATCAATTGTAAAACGACTTACAAGTTGTTGACTAACAAAGAGAACTTACAGACAGCAAGGGAATGGCAACTTTTCCAAGAAAATCAGGGGGTTTGTCTCCATCTTCATCAAACACTGTCACTTCCAAAATGTCATGGATGTCTTTAATGGGACTGAAACAAGAAATACCGGGAATTACACGTAAAAAAAACACACATGTGAAGTCTGTTCCATGAAGATCTGAAAACACTTTCACTAATTAAGTCTGTGGGTCCTCAGAGTATAAAACTACCATTTAATTAAATCCCAAAAATTAAATCAAAATGACTATATTCCCAAACCTTCCATCATAGCAGATTTAGACATCCATAGGAAAAAAAAATGAGTCAACTTTTTCATCGTGACATTCCATATACAGGTACTCAAGGGCGGGATTATTAAAGGAACAGGATAAGGGAAGGAAAGGAGGAAAAGAACGAGGAGAGTGGGAAAAAAGTAACTTCAAAGTAGCTACTGAATCATAAAAATAAACAGAACATTTTCTTTAATGAAGAATTCTCTTTTGCAAAAAGGTGGAAAAATTAACATTTGCTGAGGTACAAAGAAATCTTCCTGCTAAGAAAGACTACTGACAATTTCATGCATATTTAAGTATTTTTTAAAATTTTTTGACCAGAAGCCACAGATCAGTGATAATGAAAAATAGAGATATAGCCATCATATTGCTCAGAAATGAAGCGACCTTTCCATCTAGATACTGGCAGAATGAATTAGCAGAACTGATCTGTTTCTTCCAGTTCCCTGGGAACCTCCTACCACTGCAGCCAACTCCACGAGAAACCTACTTGGCTTTTTCACTTTTAAGTAGAGTCTAAGCACTTTCTTCACTGGGGTGGGTAACATACTATCATTCACTAAATTTAACAAGGGCTTCCCCTTGATCTTCAGACACCATGAAACACAACAAACCAGGAAATTTTGACCCTAAATGCCCAAATTTGGCACACAGATACAGAGTGGGCCATTCAGATAAACAAGAGAAGAGGGAGACTTTGAGAGTCTTCAAGGATACACAGATAATCTGTCTTTTTGTTTTTTCTCCCACAAGACTCTGGCATTATATGAGCCTTCAGGCACTAGACTAATGTTCTACTATATGAGCTCCTTAAATTCAAGGCAGGGCTCCATTTGTAACTTTCCTTAAACCAGGAATGAATTATTCTACATGCATAGATGTTTCTATCTACCCACAGATTAATTTAGTCACTAAAAGAGCTACTTTACCAATGTCTCCTATAACATTCCCTTCCAGTTGCAAAGGATCTCTTCTATTATTAACATCACACTCTATAAAATGAAAGGATAAAAGGTTTTGGGGGGGGGAAACAATAAAATTCACTCTTTTCACATAAAAATGGACAGGGAGTTCCACTCAAGAGCCCCAGCCTGCCCCAAACATATCAGAGATAATTGGCCTTTAAGTTAAAGCTACTCTCTCTATTCCAGAGGCTGCAACACTTACAATGTAAACACTTTGTTCCATTCAGGGTTGAGGTTTTTGTAAACGGTATGTGTCTGGAGTCGGTCGTTCCCTAACTCCAACAAGCAGAAGGGGTCACTCTTCCCTGGAAAGAGAACACAGACATTGGTAAAGACAGATGACTCTCAAAGGGGCAAAAAAGTGAACAAGAGCCATGGACTCTTACACCAAAAAACTTGTGTTTGCAGAAAGAGGAAGCTGAAGAAGTTGCGTCCCGGCAAGGTCCGCGGAGATTCTGCGTGGGCGTGGAGGGGGAGTGGGGCCTACAAATGCTTGATCTGTACTATCGTCATGGACTGGGGCTGTTACGCACCCCTCCCCCATCCTTAGCAGATACAAACAAAAACCAATCGTAATGCGGCTCTCACAGGTGGGGCTACTAGCTTGGCCTGTGGCTGTGTTCACTTCTTTGTTACAAAAAAATGTACTCAGAAGCAAACTAACAATAACAATAATAGTCATCGCCTTCATCATGATCATCTAAGTTTCAAAATGAACAAAAGATCTGAAAAGATATTTTTCCAAAGAAGATACATAGCAAGCAGTCACTAAGTGTTTGAAGAAATACTCAATATTGCTCCTCAGGGAAATGCAAACAGAAGTCACCACGTGCTGTCATCTCACCCCTGTAGGGAGAACCATTTTCCTGAAGGGAAGGGGTAATGAATAGTGGTATAGACACGGAGAAAGGGGAACTCTCATTTAGTGCCAGGGTGAATATAAATTTGTGCTGGACAGTTATCATAGAAAACAATAGAGTTTCTTGGAAACGATAAAAGATAAGTCTCCCATGTGACTCAGTGAACCCACTGTAAGCTAAGCATCCAAATTGGGAATGAAATCAGCACCATGGAGAAATATCAATGTGTTACTCCGTATGTATGTGTTATATCCCAATGTTACTGTCACCCTCTTAACAACAGGCAAGAGAAGCAATCCACCCAGACCTCCATGAATGGACGGGTGGATAAAGACAATGTGGCACACGCACCAGGCAACCATCCCCAGCTCTAAAATAAGGCCGAGACCTTGTCCTTTGTGTCAACATGGATAAACCTGAGGGACGTGGATAAATGAGGTCCACCACAGAGAGACAGATACCTCACTATCCTGCTCCTGCATGGAATCTAAAGAAACAGAAGTTGGGGCCAGAAGAGCAGCTACCAGGAGCCACCGAGAGCCCGGGGCAGAGGAGAAGGGAGAGACTGATGGACAGTACAGAGGGACAGAGGAGGAATGCATTCTGGTTCTCTACTGTACAATACGTTGCCAACAGTTACTATATTGAATATTTCAAAATGGCAAGAAGAAAGGACTTTGAATGTTCCCACTCCACAGAAATGATAAACCCGTGAGATCATAAGTATGCGAAATACTAACACTTGATTATTACATTATACATGTATCAAAACATCACAGAATCCCGTGAGGCTATCATTATACAGCAACACACTATCGACACACTACCGTTATTAAAACAAAAATTTTAAAAACACAGCTCATCTCTCATTCCTTCCTAAGATTTCTCTCTCTCAGC
>PVIC010027222.1:0-23975 GCA_004025085.1 Thryonomys swinderianus
TGAGCCTGGCACTGTGGGGTGTGGTACTGATTGCTGGTAGGTGTGAGTCACCACGCCCAATATCATATCATTGTATGTGGTTACTGGGATCCAACCAGGGACCTTGTGCTTGCTAGGCAGGTGGGCGGAACCACTGAGCTAAATATGGGGCCGACTAACTCCGCTTTTGTCTCAGTTTTGAAATCAGCCACAACCCATTTCTGTTGGTCCTCCTTTAATTCATGGTGGGTGGTTTTCTATTCATCCTGAAAGGATTATGCATTTGTCTCTGTTACTAAGCTCCAATGAATGAATTCATGAATGAATTTGTAAATGAACTCGCATCAGCAAGCAGGATTCTTTTTTAAAGTTCTACTGTCAGTTCATCATCATGTATTAGTGGCCTTGGATGTTCTTGACTTTCCTTTATTGTAAATATGTATATATTTTTTTCTGTCTTAAATGATCATAGTTTGGCAATGGGAATGCCTTCAAATCAGGTCCTTTTTAAAAAATTTTTTTACAACCTCTAGACGTCTTTGAGAGAGTCTGTTTTTCTGTGATAATAGGATAAATCTTTGGACTCACTTCTGGGCTTTTGACCCAAACATAAACTTAGTTATTATTTAAACAGTTCTGACACATTTTTGTGGTGATTTCAGGATATAGGAAACATCTGTGGTATTTGAACCATGTTTGAGGCAGAGTGAAGCAGGGACTACTGGTAATGTTAGAGATGGAAAAGAAAGATATTTACTTCTTTGATTTCATAACGTTGGTTTGAGTGTGAGAACTTATTAATCTAATTAAAAGAATTTAGTCACATTGTCATGCCCTATATTTAAATTAGTGTAGCCTAAAAGTTGATGTCACCATTTCTTTTTTTCCTTAAACATCTTGGAATTGGCCACTAAATACTTGTATCCAATGACAGGCACAGCTGTCAATGTTCTTTTGACACCAACTTTTGGAAAAGGAAGAAAAAGTAAACCACCAATATTGATCTCATTGTAAGGGAACTATATATATATATATATTTTTTTTTGCTTTTTGAGACAGGGTCTCGCTTTGTAGTTCAGGCTGGCCCTGAGCTCACTATGGTGCCCAGGCAAGCCGCTGCGAACTCAGCAATCCTCCTGTCCCTGCCTCCGCCTTCTGAGTGCTGGGATTACAGGCGTGAGCCACCACGTCCGGCATTGGGAACCATATTAATTATATAGTTACTGCCCTAAACTCGATGGCCTCATTATCTTGGCATTTCTTTGGGCTAGAAATCTGGGGTGAGGTAGCTGTGTCCTCTGGCTTAGTCACACAAGCTGCAGTAAAGGTGTCAGGGGTGTGGTATTCCCCCCAAGTTGAATGAGGGGGGATCTGGTCCCCAACTTGCTCACAGACTGACTCCCTGGTTCTACCCCGAGTCACCCATTCCTCACGAGCTGTTGCTAGAGGTGGCCCTGGGCTCCTCATCATAAGGCCCCCTCGCAGGTGGGCAGCTTATTGCATAGCAGCTGGCTTCATTAGGGTGACTGTGTGAGAGGGCAGGGGAGACGGGAGCAAGGCGGAAGTGCCAGTCTTGTGTAATCTCATTTGCGAATGACAGCCCATTACTTTTGCCATATTCTGTTTGTCAGGTGTAAGTCATTAGATACAGCCCATGCTCAGGGGGAAGGAATCTCATAAAGAATTATATTAGGGTGCTGAAGAGAAATAGAAATAGTAGAATATGAAATAGGATATATAATAAGTGATAGGCCACACACACACACACACACATGCATGCATGCATGCATGCACACATGGAGATTTGGAGAAATTGGGTCACATAGTTATGGAATGGACAAGTACCATGATATACTATCCACAGCTGGGGACCTAGTGATGTAAGGCTGATGGTATAAGGCCCGGCCTGAATCTGGAAGTCCCAGATCATGCAGCGCCCATGCCTGAGTACAGGAGATGAGAGTGCCCTTCTCCATCTTCCTGTTCTGTTCAGGCCCTCGGAGGACTGGGTGATGCCCACTTACCCTCTTCAGCTTATCAGTTCCCACAGTTCCTCTCTTTTGGAGACACCTTCAGAGACACATCCAGAAATAATGCTTCTTCAACTATCTGGGCTCCTGTAGTCCAGTCAAGTTGACTCATAAAATTAATCATATCAGGCTTGACTATGAGAAAGTAGGAATCACTGGGCATCATTGCAGGGTCCTCTGAGGAGGACCCTCAGCTGATGGCCAGACACAGGAAACCTTAAGACAGGGCAGGTAGAGGAAAGTCACAAATGTAACCTTTGACATGTGTTCAGACCTTTAAAAAATTCTTTGTATTTTGAGTGGCACCAATCAATTCATTGTCAGTCTCCCATTCTGTGAAGTCTGTGGACTAGAGAGACATAGTGTCTCTGAGTTGACTTAGTCCAAAATTGAAAAAGAATTTCTTTTAGGAGGGTCAGTAAGAAAAAGCGAATGCATAAGGCCCAGCAGACAACTATCAAACTTTACTCCCAGAGTTGAAGTACTGCTGTGGTTTTTGTAAGGACTAAAATTCTCAAAGTACTACCTGGATTCCACATGAACTGGTTTAAAAAAAACACCTGTACATTAGGATACTATATAATTTATCTGAAATTTAAATATTTTATTAGATTTAGATATACCAGTTTTCAAAATTGGTGCCAATGTTAGACCTTTCTGACACATAACCAGGAGATCTTTTCTTTATTGTTACAAAGTGCTAACAGGAAATTTAGTGCATTACAACAACTAAATTGTGTAATGTAAACTTATAAATTATTGTATATATCAAACATGTCATGCCTGAATAAATCAACATAGAAGAAGCCAAGTCCCAGTATGATTTCAGGGCTGGTGTTTACAGCTCCTTGACACCCTCAGGGAAAAGCATTTTGTCCAAATCCAAGTGGGTTGACCAGACTTTGGGACTTCTTGGTGGGAATGTTCTGCAGGGATTTACTTATTTTCACAGATTACTCCTGTGCCTGGAGAGTGGGGAGGATCTGCAGATTCCGCCTTTTACTGGTGAAGTGGGTTCTGTGTTTGTGGGCAGAGTCTCCACTTCAGGATGGTCCTACTCCTAGGCCAGTGATGAGAACCTTTTGGAGATGAGGGCTCAAACTGCAAGAAAACTCACTTATTTATCACAGGGTGTCAACACTGTGATCAGAGCTGAACACCAAGGCTTTAGTTTAGAAACAGTAGCTCAAATGTTAACACCTTTTGTCTTAAAAAACAAACAACATGCGTGCCTTAGGCCTGCCAGCATTGTCCTAGGCTCTGTGGAGCCTTCTCTTGGAGGTGACTCCAAAGCACCCAGAGTTCCCCTTTCCGCTGCCTTGGGGAAGTGCTGGCTGACATTCACTTTGGAAGCTTCAGCTTTTGAGCAGCCTCTCACTTATTAACTGTTCCCTTCAACCCTGCTAACTGTGGCTGTGCAAGGTTGGCTGCCAGGATCTCTCCTTTGTGAGGGAGATGGCGGTATAAGCTTCTTAGGTGGCTGGGTCAGGGCTGCTGTGTTTGGCTGTACCAACTTTGATTTCAAAGCCATTTCTGTGTCTGGCCCTTCTATGTGCACATCCAGAATGCAGGATGTCATAACTCTTAATTTTTTGTTTTCTATTTCAGTGAGCATTTCTTTTGGCCAATATTTCCCATTCACTGTCTCTTCACCTTTTGTATTATTTTAAAGAAATCTTTTATTATAGAAAGTATGTGTATTGGTGGGTCAGGTGGTTTTGGGCTTAGAAATCAAGACATTACAAAAAAAATACCAAGATTTTAAATTGTCTAAAAATCAGGAGTGGAGTGAGCTGGGAGGAATGATCAGTTATTTTCCCAAAGCTTCTATCCCTAAAGAACCTGGGCATATTGCCAGCCTCCTCCCTGGATCTCAGCTGGCTGTGGTTCAGGATGGTTATCCTCCCTTAAACAAAATTGTCTGGAACAAAGCAGAGGCCAGCTCTCTAATGCTTTGGTTGTGTTGTCTCGAGGCCATTTTAATCAGGTTTACTGAGAAGCTGTGGAAGAAAGAAGGAAAGGTACAGTTTTTAACTATTGAGATGCTCAGCTGAAATGTGCAAGTCCCTTTTCTGAATCTGGGTAGCCAAGTCACCCCACCTTTGCTTCAAAGAGAAACTAAGACCCCTTTCTTTGGGGGGTGGTGTCTATTGCTCAGTGTGAATTTCCTATCTCAGTGAAGTTCTTTAAACTTTCCACTCAGGGGGCTCTTGTTCCAAGCAGGAAAGTAATATTTCTAGAACTTGACCCTCTCCACACCATTTTTGGTAGAGAAATGCAATTAATTTGAGCAAATTTCAGAGTTCCAAGGTCATGGCTGTCCGTAAAAAGTGAACATGTATTTTAGAACAGAATTTCTTAGTTTAAAACTGTGTACTTAGGACCAGACTCCTCATGGGTCACTTTTAAAGTGAAGTGAATGCATTTTTCTTACCTTTATTGTTTTTTTACCTTTTTGTACAGATAAAACATTTATTTGAATTTCTTTGTGTGTAGTCTCCATGTTGCTCTTGCTTCTGAGAGTTGTCTTAGTGAGATTTTGGAAACATTTCTCAGTTTGAGTCTTATTCCATTTCACTTCCCAAACCTCAGGGGCTATTGTTGGTCCATGGAAAGTTGCTGACCGCCTGTTCTACTTGGGGCTCTAGGGATCCTTGGTATCTTCCCCTTCCTAGGCTGCCTTTCCAGATGTTTCATAGGTGAGCATCCTTCTGTGATCCATGGATTTGTGGCTCAAACTTCAGATGTTCCCTTCTGCTGGGGTTTCAGCTATTTTGGACATACTTAGCCCCAGCCCCTCCTTTAGCTCACAGAGATTTTATGGATTTTGCCTTGGGCTCATTGCCTTTGGCTCAGACAGCTTTAATCCTAAACAAAGTCCCAGTGGTTGCAGGGAGACAAACAGTAGGTAAATTTCACTAAACTCAGCTCCTTCCACAACAGCTCTTAGGTTTTAGGCACATTTAACTCATTGTTTCCTACTTTGGCGTTCTGATCCCGACCCAAAATACTGGTAACATGGAGGGTTCTTTATGTCTGTTCACTTCTGACACCAACAGCATAGTTTTGGATTGGATTATATAGTGGAGGTAATCTATGTAGAGCTTTGTACATTCTCCAAATTCTTGTAAGGTTTTTTTTTTTTCTGTCCCTGGGATGGAACAGCTCTGGCTTTGAGTTTGCAAGGTAGGCATGCTGACTTGTAAGTTTTTTATTCATTTGGCCAAAGACACAGGTGTCATAGAGGTGAGGTGACCGTACAAAGCCAAAGCAGATGTAGTTTCTGTGCGTAACCTGTTCTGGCTTCTGGCTCACTGATGGAAGTGCAGAGTTGCTGAAACATCAACATTGGCCAAATCTTGCTTGTACAGTGTCACCAATTTTTACCACACTACTGCCCTTTAATATCAGCATCTTGGATGATCTATGTCAATCATCACAGTATCCATTTAAGAAATATTTATAAATTATCAAGCACATCTGGTTCATGAGCCAAACTCAGCATCTGCAAGGTTCAGGGGATAAGTTTTGTTTTACCTCGGCTTCTTTGTGTGCAGAAACAGCCCTATCCCTTTTTTTTTTTAAATTTTGGGATCAGACACTTGAAGTTCCTAGGTTAATCAGGCCAGGCTTATATTTCTGGTTCTCCTACCCCTGTTGGGAAGAAAACAAGGACGTAAGAGTCACATATATACTGATGCTCATCCTGTGTGTTTGTGGCAGTATACAAAGCAGATGGAAGGCTGTACCTCCTATAAGAGGTGTGGGAGCAGTCTGAACTAGGAAGGTGGCTAAAGGATGTTTTGGCTTTGTCTGTCATGTTCTATTTTTTTTAGAAAAGGGGAATATACTTTAAGGAGATTTGTTAACATTAGTTGATAATTCTTGATAAGAAAGAACATAGGTGTTAATTACATTTCTCTGTAATTTTTTTTTTTTTTTTGAGACAGGGTCTCGCTTTGTAGTTCAGGCTGGCTCTGAACTCACTATGCAGCCCAGGCAAGCCTTGAACTCAGCAATCGTCCTGTCTCTGTCTCCCGAGTGCTGGGATTACAGGAGTGAGCTATCACATCCAGCACTGTGGTATTTGGTACTGATGGCTGGTGGGCGTGAGTCACCACGCCCAGCATTGTATGTGGTTACTGGGGATCGAACTCAGGACCTTGTGCTTGTGAGGCAGGTGCCAGAACCAGTGATCTAAATCTCCGGCCCCTAGTGTGTCATTTTTTAAGAGAATAATTTAAATCCAAAAATATTACAGAGAAGAGCTGGAGATTTAGATCACTGGTTCTGGTGCCTGCCTCGCAAGCGCAAGGTCCTGAGTTCCATCCCTGGTATCCACATACAATGCTGGGCGTGGTGACTCATGCCCACCAGCCATTAGTACCACATACCACAGTGTGGGGCGTGGTGGTTCACGCCTGTAACCCCAGCATTTGGGAGGCAGAGACTGGAGGATTGCTGAGTTCCAGGCTCGCCTGGGCTACATAGTGAGCTGAGGGCCAGCCTGAACTACAAAGCAAGACCCTGTCTCAAAAAAAAGAAAAAGGAAAAAAAAGACACGCTGGAGTTTTAAGATATATTAATAAAGTCTGATTGATAGGGATTTTAAATGTATATGGTTTTGTTCAATCATCTTTTCAGAACATTTTTTTTTTAATGTAAGAAGCCTATTTCAGAGTTTGTAATGAGGATTCCTGGGGGGAATTCTAGGATGTCTGCATCTGGCAAGGAGGAAGAAAGTAGAGAACTGTGTCACAGATACTGGGAGACATCTGAACAAAAGTCTCTGGAGGGCACTTCCCTAGGCTGTTGTCTCCCTGCTTCCCACACACACTTTCCCTCCTGGGATCTCTGGAGCAGATTTCATTGCCTTCCTGGATACAGCAAAGATTCTCCTAGAGGTCAAAGTTTGGCCCTAGTATCACTTGGATCTTCAGCAAGGTCATTTGACTCAGAGTAACCGTAATGCGCAGTTCTGTGAATGTTTAACCATCTGGGAGGTTTTCCCATCTGTGGAATGATCTGGTGATGTCTGTGTTTCTTAATGAATACACTTCTATATCTTTGACTTTAGAAGTTCAAAAGGAAGGTTTTTTTTTCCCCTTGAAAATCAAATCATTTGAGATCTTTGATGGAAGTTAAATATATGAAGAACATACATTTCCCACTTGATTATTTTTTTTAAATACCATCCCTAATTTGCCTACAAGGAATGAATTGTGGAAGCCCCAGGACAAAACAGAATTGGCTTCCAGGACTGTTCATTTCTTACACTGACTTCACTGACTAGTTCTCATTAAAATGTGGCAGTGGGAACTTTCACTCTCCTGGGACAGATATTTCTAAACCCCCAAACTATGTAGAGAAGAGCATTGGCATCTGTTGGAATGGGAAGCAGAAAATACAGGGAGATGTCAAATCATTTGGTGAAATGATGGATGGTAGAGGGATAATAACAGGGAACTGGATTCAAACATTATGAAAAACACAGGTGCACCAGGGTGTGTCTGCAGAACATGCAGGATCCAAATGGAACACTCTAGGGGTAAATATGGGAGAGGAAATGACTACCAAACCGGGAATGCTAACATCACTGGACGCTTCAAGCATTTATAGTGAGCCAGACACTTGTCAAGCACTTGCTAATTGTCACTAATCGAGTCTCCATAGCAGCCTTATGATACGTGTGCAATTATCATCCAAACTGAAGAGCAAAGTGGCTTAGAAATGAGTCCAAGGTCACATAGATAGTGAAGAGGAGAGCCCAGACTTGAACCCAAGCAACTCAAGGCTAGAATCTCTGTTTTTAGCTATCACTTTGTGCTCTTTCTCAGAGTTGTTTTGTGTTACCTGCTGTGCTAAATTCATAGTTATGAGGAAAATCTAGTCCTATTCAGAATGCCTTCCTGCAGAAACTTCTGAGAAAATTCTTTTGGAGGAATTCTAGGGCTTTTGTTTAATTCTTATAATGATATTGTGAGGCAGACAACATTCTTATATCACCTCTTTTCAGAGTCCAAGTTCTTAATTACCATGTGATGCTGAATGCAAGAAGTTTTCTATATAATAAGAGGTATGGGGGAGATTGGCAATCCTTGAGAAAGGCTCCTCTCACCTGCACCTGACATTCAGATATTCCACTCTTCTACAAGGATAACTCTGAGAAGAACTGCGCCTGTCCTGGGGCAGAGGTCACACGTCTAGAGATAACTGATGTTGATTCTACTCAGGGGGCCTAGAAGCCGATGATGCTATATCTCAGAAACCTGAACTGTGGACTTCAAACCTCTGGGACTCCAGCTAACACAGCCTTTTAAGAAAATGCCTTCTGGCTGAGCATAGTTTATTGAGTTCATGTAACCCACAGGATAATGTTCAGGTGTATTTAAGATAGGTTGATTATTTTTCTAGATTTATAAATGAGAGGTTGATGCTGAAGCAAAGAGGTGGGATTGTCTTTGAATCTGTAAGGTATATCTGGAATTTAACATTTCAGATTTCGCTGCAAGATTCTCTAATTCTGTGCTATAAGAGCCTGTGCACAGTTTTATCTTTGATTTCCATCCTTTCAGTTATCACCATTTCACCCCTCCATTTTCATCGAGTACCCCACAATAAATAAAAGGCACATCCCCTCTCAATTTTGGATCTGTTTTGACAGAGTTTTGGGCTTGGTCTCTGTTATGGTTTAGATCACAAAGGTCCTCTGGCAGTCTTGTATTTTCAGAAGGGGAGTTTTTGGGAGGAGATTGGATGAAGGTGATTAATACTTTGATGAGCTGATAGCTGAATGTGCTTTTAGGAGGTGGGGCCTGGCTGAAGGAGGTAAGTCATTTGGAGTGTGACCAAGAAGTGTGTATTCTTGCCACTAGCTCCTCCCTTCTCTCCAGACTTCTGGGGTACCATGAAGTGAGCACCTTTTCTTTTTTGCTTCACCTTTTCCCTGAGTTGTTTCTGCCTTGAAGCCAGCCAGTCAGTCATCCATGCTGAACCCTCTGAAATGGTGAGCCAAATAAACTTCTCCTTTAAGTTATGTCAGGTAATTTGACCCATCAACAAAAAAAACCATTACAGTATTTACTATATCCTTCTGGGTTTAATATTTCTGGTGGAATCAAGTCTGGTGCAGGTGGGACCATTTGTTCTGTTGTGAAGGAAACCATATGGAGGCTAAGAGTGCAGGCTATGATCTTAGACTCAGGGCTCAAGTCAACTCTTCAACAGATTATAAGTTGTATGACCAGGAAGAAGATATTTGAGTTCTCTAGGCCTCCTTTTGACTATCTATGAAATAAAGCTAATATAAAGCACTTGCTTTCAGGGGGATGGTGAGGAATCAGTTAGATGATGTACGTAAAATATTTAGCAGATGGCGAGGCTTATGGGAAATGCTTATGAGTGCTGTCCATTCTTGGTCATGATATTACTGCTGGGAGATCAGTGGAGGCCTCATTAACTGAAGAAAGCTCATAGTACATGGCTAGGGTGACTAGTTGTCCTAGTTTGTCCAGGATAGAACTGTTTCTCAGGATGTGAGATTTTCAGTGCCTAACTGAAAAACTGGCTTGCTTGGAACATTTCTAGTTTATCAGTTAGGCACTGAAAATCTTGAAGTGTTCCAAGCAAGCCAATTAGACTCTGATGTGTTCAGAGACCTTAACAAAGAGATAATTCATAGAATAGAGAATTTGAGGTTAAGGGAACCCACAAGGGATGTTCAGGCACCTGGAGATTAGGAATAGAGGGAGTTTTTAGTAACCTTTAATTTGGAAAGGAGCCAGGAGTGTGAATTGTGTTGGTGGAATCTTTTTCTGTACTATTGGGAATTCCTGGAAGCTATATGATGTCAATTTATTTACCTTCTGATTTCTGATTTTGTTTAGTAGGTGAAGAGCACTGGTAGGAGGGTGCATGGCAAGAGGAGAGGGCATGGGGCTGTGTCTTTCTCTCTGTCTCACTGTTTTCTGGTGGAGCCCTGTTCCAACAGTCACCTCACAGTTTGGTTGCTGGAGCACCAGCAAATCAGTTGGGGACTTGTTGGAGATGCAGATTTCAGGCTATATTCCAGACCCATCAAATCACAGCCTTTGAAGTGGGACCAGCAATTTGTGTTTTAACCGTCCATTCACCCAATGTTGTATGAACCATTGGTTTATGAGGGAAAATGGACTATCTGAAGGCCTTGAGTGATGCCTCTGGCCAATCAAGGTGCTTCCCTGGTCTGGAGGTGAGTATTCCTCTCAGCCATCCCAGAAGGAACTTTGCTATCTCTAGCCATAGCACTTGACTCTGAAACAGTAGTCTTGTCTGTTTTGGCCTTTGCTTTTGGATTCAGTTTGATTAGAATTCATATATCACGAGGATTAAAACTTTGTACTGTTCACTGCTAATAGCCTGTTTCCTGTACAATTCTGCAGATAGTGATCACTTTCAGTTGGTGAATGAATGGACATTAAGAGATTTCTAAGGTCATTTCTGGTGATTTTAATCTTAAATTGAAGATTCTTCTTTCTTGAATAGTAATAGCTGGTTTATCATTAATCTTGCAATGAAAAAATCTTAACCAGGATTACCCTTCTTTAAGGAAAATAGTAATTGATAAATTAAGGAAAGAATAATCAGAAGCTATCCCTTTCGATTCTGATGGAGTTCCTGTGAAGTTTCATCATTACAAAGAAATGCAGTCAATACTATTGAGGTTATGTGATACAATCAAAGTCACACAGCTGTTAACTGGTGAAGTCTGGATTTCAGTTTAGTTGTGTTGATTTCTTGACTAACATTGTTTCAATTTCAAATCTGTGCAAGATTCAGAAGAATCTGAGTTATAAAAGTTAATTACATCATAAAAGAATAGCATAGTCTTAGATATATTTTATCGTGGATCTTTCAATGTGTTGGAAAGAGAATAGACATTGGAGTCAGAGAGACCTGAATTAAATCCCAGCTCTTATCACTAACTGGGTGCATGTTCTTGGTCATGTTCCCATACCTTTCTGAGCCTGGATTCTCTGTGTGTCAATGAGAATAAGCCTAACAGCTTGACTCATAGGGATATAAGTTGATGCACGTAAAATACCTGGCATATAATAGCAGCATTGGTGGTTATAAAATCATTGTCTTATAAAGAATTGATAATTCAGGCATGAATCATGTTAGAAATCCCAATTTCCTGGTGGATTTTTAGGGTTTATTACTATTTATTACGAAAGCCTGACAATGTGACTTGACCTGGAGATATTTTTAATCCCTACCTGGACCAGTGCTAGGGTCAGACTGCTTGAGATCATTAATTGTCCTTCTTATTCCCTGTGTATCCTTGGGAAAATCAGTTAACCTCTCTGAGCTATTAATTTCCTTCCCAGAAATGGGGACAGTAACGCCTCTCCCTTAAGATGGTTCTGAGCATGATGTGAGGTAACATATGTAATATGGTGAATAACAGTATAAAAATTATTATCATTTTAAAATGAGAATGTCCTCTGGATATCAAATATATCCATGGTCTCATTGTTTTAGTAGAGATGCAGTTACATGGTTTGTATGTAGGGAGACACCAGCTCAGGCCCTGTTTAGAAACAGTGAATGATAACTATATATTGACATTGTGTAAATCTCCCATCTTTTCTTATCTAGAGCCCTGCTGTTTAGAAGGCTTGCCTTCTAGTGCATTGTACAGAACCTATAAAGAAGCTGAAAATCCTTTGAAAAGCAAAACAAAACAAACCAAAACAAAAAACCCAAAAAAACTCCCAACCACCCCTCCCAAAATCAAACAAAAACAAAAACCAGCTAACCAACCAAACAAAAAATCACAAACACTCACATATTCTTCAAGGGGGGCCTCCTAGACTTTCCTAGTGGCTGGTGGCTCTTTCTTTGGTTTACAGAAGTTTTATGCAGAACTTTCAGTAAGTTTTTACCTAATTTCCCAGGGCCAGAAGGTTTAGGAGGAGGAGATTTTGCTGTCTGTGGGAGACAGGCTCACAGTGGTGTGTGACTAAAAGGAGGAAAGGTCTGATTATTGCAGAAGAGGAAGGAAAGCCAAGTGGAGCAGTGAAACCTCAATGAACTCAGCATCCCGAGCTGCCGGAGTTCGACTGCCTAGCTGTGGGCAGGGCTGCTCTGTTCCTCTGAAGCCTCCAGAGGTCCAGCTTGTTGCTTAGCTGTAGATGTAGTAGTAGTCATGACAGTTATGATGTCAGCAGGAAAAAAAAGAGCATGGGCTCCCAACATAATAACTACTCTTTTTTAATGATAACCTTGAGTTATAAAAAAAAAGCCCAAATTGTTTTCTCTAATCTCACTGATTCTATTTTTATAGAATCAGGCATATCTTTCTATTTAAATACTTGCTCTTAACAAGAGCTGCAGCCCTTTGAAGATAAGAGGCTAGGTGGTAGATGGATTAAAGGACTAACCCAAGGCCCCGCAAGAACTGAGAGTCAAGGCAAGGCTTGACACTTGCTATGTAGGGGTCACACACCATGGCCCCCTTCTATCATGGAAGAGAGCTGGGAAGTGTAAGAAACATTTTTAAGGGTTTTGCACCTATGATTCTTTGGGCGTCTGGTGTTAAGCATGATGCCATAAACTAGGAAACTTTAGCTTCAAGTGTTTGCAGTAGTACATAAGTGAATTAGAGGGTGAGCTATAGCTCTCTAGAAAGCTATAAAGCTGTTACAAAGTTGAGTTTTCTTAGCAGCTACATGAATGAAGTCATAGTAGAGGAACAAACAGGAGGTGACACAGACACAGGAAACAATAGGAAATAGAAGATGGGGATTCAGAGGATAGTTCTATGACAGGGCACATGCTCAGAAGCTTGGCTGAGTTACTTGGGGTTGTGCTTCTTTAGAGGGGACTGCTTCTTCCTCCCTTTCCTGTCTTCTTTGCATTTACTTGAACTAGCTCTTCAGGGAAGCATGTTTATAGCTTAAGGGCTTAGTTAGAAATAACTTTTGTTTTCCATCTGAAAGTCATACAAGCATGGGAAAAATTCCTGTGTAATGTAGATGTTTGGTAGCAAATAATGAGACAATAAAATCAGAGAAAGTCCCCTGTCTCTCAATGCCAGTGTGATCTGTATGGTCTGGAGAGGACTGTAGTACAGAACTATCTACCTACATCCCTAGTGTGAACACGAAGCTAGGTGCTTTCATTGTCTCTTTCTCTGAGAAGGAGATAGCTCTGACACTGTCTGACTTTCTTCTTTGTCACTTGCATCATAGAGGAAGGCTTGGCAATTGGCAGCCTTTTGCTGGAGGAAAGGGGTGTAGTTTTTTTTTTCGGAAGAAATCTAATCTATTCTTCAAATCTGTGAAAGTTTATGATAATGCAATTGAAGGTGTGCAGAAAGTTAATACCATGTGGCTTCTGGATTAAGGTGAGTTGAGAAATTCAAATTGAAGTGACAGGTTGGATTCTGTTAACTCTTGCTACATAGCAAATTATCACAAAGCCATTTAACGCCACACACATTTTATCGTGGCACAGTTTCTGTGGTTTAGCACTCTGAGAGTAATTTAGCCTGGCCCTTGCTTTAGGATCTCTCACAAGGCTGCAAGGAAGGTGCTGGCCAGGACTGTGGTCTCCCCTGAAGGAGCTTCTTGGGAAGGACCTATTTTCCACGCTCATGGAGTTGTCAGCAGTACTCATTTTCTTGCAGGCTGCTGGACTATGGGCCTTAGCTCTTTGGGACTGTTGGTCAGAAGTTGCTCTCTGTCCTTTGCTGCACAGACGTGTGTCACAGAGTGACTCGCTTCATTTCCCTGGCAAGGGAGACAGTCTGCTAGCAAGACAGAAGTCACAGTCGTACATAGCCTCACCACAGAAATGGCTTCTCACCACTTTCACTACGTCTTGCTGCTACAGACCCACATGTCACAATCCCTACTTTGCATTCTTCATGGCCCTGCTACATAGACTTTGCTTCTACTGGTACAAGAAGGGTTGGTGCCTATCTAAGAGGTAGAAAGAGGGGAATGAAAAATTTCCCTAGAATTGATCTGATTACTCGGTAGCTGTTTGAAGTACTATTTGACTTCCTTTCTCTATGACCTCAAGAAGTAGTCATTTCTTATAAGAGATGAAGGAATCAAGATTTAGAAACCACCTTGACTCTTATCCAGATTCACCAGGGTTAAGAGCTATTGGATTTTTAAGAGGCTAGAAGGTATCATGAGTAAAGGATTTGTAAGACTGACTAATTGTACTTCCTCTCTGCTGGGGCAAGTGAGCTAAGGTGGATTTGGCCCCTGGGCTAAAATAAATGCCAGGATATGGGAAACAGCATGAGAAGATATGAAGGTCAAAGTAGTCTCTGGATGGGATAGTGGGAGGCAGAGTTCAGGAAAGTTGGCCAGGTCAACACAAGAAACTCTTTTTTTTTTTTTTTGAGACAGGGTCTCGCTTTGTAGTTCAAGCTAGCTCTGAGCTCACTATATAGCCCAGGCAAGCCTCGAACTCAGCAATCCTCCTGTTTCTGCCTCCCGAGTGCTGGGATGACAGGCGTGAGCCACAACGCCCGGCACTGTGGTATGTGGTGCTGATTGCTGGTGGGCGTGAGTCTCCACGCCCAGCATTGTATATGGTTACCGGGGATCGAACTCAGGACCTTGTGCTTGCGAGGCAGGTGCTGGAACCACTGAGCTAACCCTCCGGCCCATCACAAGAAACTCTTAAAAGGTCAATCTCCCAACTGTATTTCTTCTCATATGAGGCAGAATTAGGAGAACAAATCTGAACTTGCTCTTGTCATCAATTTATACTCCTAAGTATCGAATTTGGACTTTATAAAATCATTTGAAGCCATTGTACGTTGATGTCTGCCAAGCACAAGACCAATTTTTCTCTTATCACCTTGACACAACTGTTATTAAACTTTTTTCAGTTTTATATTACAAAAATTAGTGAAAATGGAAGTGTGAAAATGCCAGTGTTGATGGTAATATGTTTGAGGGAAAGATGGAACTTGTCAGATGTACAGAAAGTGTTGACTACTTAACTTCAGTTGGTTATTGGTCAGATGACTTGCACTATGAAAGGAAATGAAATGAAATGTCACATATGAAATACCAGGAATGGGTCCCCCAGCATCATGTCTCCAAGGCCACGTTCAGTGATGGAGGAAATCCTTAGAATCATGGACTGAGAATCAACATTGAAGAAAAATAAAAACCTGCAGTGTTTGAAATTTGGAGAATCAGCAGCTTCATAGAGCTTTTGATGGGAAGGTGGTTTGCTTCAGACCCCTTGATCAAGAGGACTGTGTAATTTTGCTATTGCCACATTCTGTTTTTCAAGGAAGTTGATGACACCTTCAGAATCACCACTTGACTGCCAAAGTAATTTTTTTAAAAGCATAAATCAGATCATGTCCTTCCCCTCTTACAGATAGATTCACTTGCATTTGGAATAAATAGATCTTGGAGTCCAAACTATTGCTCATTGCTTAGGAGATTTGGCTCACTGTGTCTTTTCACTCTTCTTCCTCCCCTCGCTTGACTGCATTTAACCTTGGAGACAGCAGACTATGTCCCATGGGCCTGAGGTGGCCTACCTCTTGTTTTCCTATGGCTTGCAAGTGGAGAGAGGCTTTAAAATTTTTCAGTTGTTGATAATCAAAAGAATATTTTGTAGAACAGGAAAATTATGTGAAATTTTAATTTCAACATCTGTAATGCTGTGCTGCAGCATTACAATTCTTTGCCATTTATTTCTGTATCATTTGTGGTTGCTTTCACATTAAAATGGTAGACTTCAGTCCTTGTAATGGAAACTCTCATCCCTGCAAAAACTAAATAGCTATGATTGGGACCTTCATATAAAAAAGTCTCTTGCTTCAGCTTCATTGGAACTTCTCTTTGTTTCTTTTACAGTGAAGCCTGTCCCTCCTTCAGGGCCTTTGTCCTTACTGTTCTTTGTGTTTAGGATACTTCTTTTTTATGACTTCAGCCCATATATCTGTCTTTCATTCTCTGTCCATGTTTGCTTTGGTAATTGATCAGTTAAGAGCCTTAAGGCTAGCAAAGTCAGTCTCTCTTCCTCTCACTCCCTCCCTCACTTCCTTCCTTTTCTCCTACTTAAATGTAAACAGTTCTGTCTTAATCACCACCTAGAAAGCCCTGGTACGTGCTGGGTGCTCTATAAATGTTTGCAGGCTGCAAGAATGAGTGGAAGGGAGTGCTAAATTGCTGGCTCGATCTGGTTGTGTCTGTGCCAGCACATCTTTGAACTCAGTGACACTCAATTCTCCTTAGTATAGAACGTTGTTACCGGTAAGCCAAGATCATTGGAATTTAAGGCAAGACTTTCCAAAATTTAATTTATTATTCATCATTTAATTTGTTTTTAATATTTTAAATAATGGCAAATAATCATGAGTACAGTACATGGTACTCATGGGGTGAGGAAGTGAAACATTTATGCTATAATTAAGATTTCATAAATTTTAAACTCCTCTCTCTGTAGACACCTCCTTCTCCTTAACTCTTATAGCATGTAAGATCTGTATATCCCAAGTCTCACACATTCAATTTGCAGTTAATTTTTGTAACACATTTCCTAAAAGACTCTGAGGAATGGGAGTGTTTTCATCTCCCTCTCCTCTCCTTTTCCCTTTCCTCACTATCACAAGGACACATGTGTGAGACAGATGGGCTGTTGGGAGACACATTGTTGAACAGCTTTTCCCCTGAGGACACCTTTCCACTGCAGAAAACACAGAAGTGTCCTCATACCACGTCAGGACCAGCTCATTTTTCCTCATGGGCCATGTGAAGACTCTTATTTGATCAGTACCTGGGATTGAGGGCCAGCATGCCTGTCCAGGCAAGATTTGTGTGCTAGAGTGGAATGTCATAAAGCAAGCACGCTGTCCATCTCAGTGTTGACCATGAATGTTTACTTTGGGATTTAGAAACTGCAAAGAGGATGCTGTTGACAGCAGAACTTACTAAGGACTGCCTGGCAGAGCATCCCCGCGTGATCTGAGATGGATCTTTGTTCTCTCACCTGGGCAGGTCCTCTGGTCCACCAGCACTTGCTGAATTTCCTCTCTGGGTCAGCTCAGAGCTCCGCTGCCAGAGAAGACCTGGAGGATCAGTCCTGTCCTCCAGGTGCTGACTGTCTGGTTTGAGGAATGGATGGGTCCACTGGCTGTGACTATGCAGGGATGGTGGATGTTAATGCTGCTTCAGGAGACCACCTCTGGGGACCGTGCACTCAGCTGTGCCCGGGAGGGTTCATCAGGTAGTGGTGCTTGGTTATGCATCCTCTTTGCAGGGTGGGAGAGCTGCCTGGGCAGAGCTAGAGCCCAGTGGGTAGTCAGGAAAAGCCAACTCTCGGGTGGGTTTGGAGCCGTGAAAGGCTGAACCTCCTGTGGGAAGGAAAAGGACAGAGAGAAGAGCTAGAAGCCCCAGACCCAATCCTTCAGGCTCGACTCCTTGTTGCCTCTGGAGTTTGGAGGCAAAGTGGTGTTTTCCAGGGACTGCTGGGATCATTTTGAGACATTGCTTGCTGTATGCTTTTGACCTCAAGTGGATGGCACAAAATAGATTTTGCTTCTGCAGAAACCTGCTATCTTCTGAGTTGCTTTCTTGTGTATAATTATGAGTAGAACAAAGACTTTGGAGTCAGTAGCCGGCTCTGTCACTGAAAGATTTCTGATCTCTGTTTTTGTTTCCTCATTTATTAAAGGGGCATAATGATAAGTCTTCCTTATAAGGTTGTCCTGAGGGTAAGAGAATTGATACATGTGTAAAGCACATAGTAAGGTTGTCTTCAACGTTGGCTCTTGTTACTGTTGTTATGAATTATTTCTCTCCCACCCCTACAAATGATTCTGCCAAAAGTTTCACTCCTTCCATTGAGTGTCAGTTTGTGGAATAAAATTGAGTAAGCGTTTCAGTATGTGTTTTTGTTTTGTCTTGTTTTATTGAACAACCCCCCAAAATGTGCACCATGCTTGTTTAATTACATCTTCTTGCTTCCTGCCCTCCAGTTTGGAAAGCAGGAATCACCATATTAGCATGGTAATGTCGCAATAATAATCTACTGAGTCTGTGTAAATAAGGAACATCTGTGCAATATTTATGACCCATAAAGCACAGTTATACTCTCAAATGTTGTTCTAATCCCAAGTAGGTCATTGTGATGGAACCATGATCGAAAGACCCTCCTGGGGCCCTCTGCTCAGCTTGCTGAGGTCTGTGCCAGGCTGCCCAGATGGGAATGGGCACTGCCACATGGCAGTTGGCGAGAGGTAGGCTCCTGAGGGAGTTTTTGCCCATCAGAGCAAAAAATGAGTTGCTTTTTTTGCGTGAAAAATGGGGTAAAGGTGCTTTTTATCAAGAGCAGCCTGTTTGCAGTGTGTGCATGGGCTTGGATGTTCTCTGGACTGTGCAGGGGTGATGTGAAGCATGGCTTGGCATCCACGCTCCGGGAGCTTTTGTATTGCATGTGTCTCAGTTTTGCTTCAGCCTCCAGGAATCTCTGAGTGCAAGTTATTGTCCAGTCTTAGTAAGGTGTCATAGTGGGTGGTTGCTGTCATACCTCTCTCTCCTTTTGGTCTGAATTATTTTCTGTTTGTGTTCAGTTCCTCAGTTACCTTCTTACTGAATTTTATGTTTTCAACTTTTTGTGTGTGGCACTGAGGATTGAAATTGGGGTGTACTGAGCTGCATTCCTAGCCTTCAGTAAAAATTTTTTTGAGACAGGATCTTTCTAAGTTGCCCAGGCTGACCTCAAACTTGGTGGCTGTCTTGCCTCAGCCTCCCAGAAAGGTGGGATTACGAGTGTGTACCACCACACCTAGCTATGTATGTTTTTATCAAATAGCTTATAAACTCCTCAATAAACATGTCAAGGTAACAAGAAGCACTTTTTCCTTCATGTCATTTGATGTATGCTTAAAGTTTGAAAATTCATTTCCTTGTTTAGTAACAAAAAAAGCAAATTTTTTGTGTGCCCAAATCAAGTTCCATTCTGTAAACAGTATCCAGGGATTCAACAAAATTTTCTATACAGGGTTAGATTAGTCACTGTGGACAGTGTATAAGTAAATGGACATGGATGTATTATAATAAAACTTTACTTATAAAGTGGGCAATTGGCCAAAACCATGACTTTTATTCCCTTAGTATCACAAATGTATAGAAAATAAACTAGTCACTAAGGGTCCATCCACTTTGGTGAATTGTCATCCTGAGGTAACACTCCTTTGAAATCATCACCAAGGCCAGGAAGGAAAATAAGACCACTTCCCTAAAGTCCTCAGATGTCTTCCCTAAAGTCCTCTCCTACTCTGCCAAAGATGACCACTGTCCTTGCTTCAAAACATTCCTTTTACATATGGTATCATATTAAACTATGCCTGTGGAAACACTGTAGGTTGACAAAATATTATTCTTGTGAGGCAAACTTGGTGAGAGTGGGTGTGAGTTCAACTATTGACTGGGTTTATCCCACAATCAAAATATTGATAAGTTCTCTGAACTTCAGATTGCTTACCAGTGAAACGGAGGTAATAGCACTGCTGTCCTGGCTGTTAAGAAAAATTAGTAGGAGGCTGTATGTATGATTCCAAGTCCTATCTACAGAAATCCCCTGACTTTATTTTTCTTATGTCTTCTTCGTGCTAGTGGGTGCCTCTGTGTGGTAGGGTGTCCCTCATTAGAATTGTTGCTAACTCTAAATAATTATTAATACACCAGCCTCATTTGTGTATTGGTACCGAGCCTGGTCAGGCCCTAGTGTGATCACCTTTTTCAGTTTATTCTGGCTGCTGGGTGCCTCCGTGTGGTCTCAGTTGGTGTTCGGTTTTCCCAGGACACCAAACAAATGGCCGTTGTGGGGGTTTCCTGGCATAGAGACGGCCCTGCTCGTTGGTATTCTAGGGGCTTTGCACTCACACATAAGCTCTTGTCTACAGGCTGGGCCTGCCTGCTGTGTGGGTTGGTGGGCTGCATCAGGCAGGCGGCTTCCTGCAAAGCTTTGGGGCTCTTTTGTATACAGGGGGAGGGCAGGTGGGACTGGATCCTTTCTTGGTGGCTGTGACAACACCCTGCCTATGTTGCAACTTCTCCATCTTGACCTGTTTGATCTGGAGATCAGGGGTCTTGACTTGGTGGGGTGATAAACCCTAACAAGAGTTAAACACACCATTCTCACTCGCAAGCACCTCCATGTCCTCCATCAGAAAGGAATATTTACAGAGATCACTATCAGTGCCTTGAGATATTCCAGGGAAGACAGCTCTGCAGCCGGAGAACAATGCCATAAACCAGAAAAGGCACCTCTGAAAGGGCCTGCGAGGAAGCCAACATTTCTTTTTCTGTGGGAAACGAGAATGGGAGGGGAAGGAAAGGCAGAAAAGAGAATAAAATTCTCTGCAGCAGGCCTCCTGGCAGGCACTTTGACAAGCATGATTTTGTGACATCCTCAAGCCGACTCTGAGAGGGAAATACTACTCCTGCCATTTTAGAGATGGAAAACTGAGACTGAGCAGTCTGGTGAGTTGCCCCAGCTTGAGACATTAAAGCCACTGTAGTGACAGTACGTAGCAGATGCCAAATACCCCTGCTCCCCCCAGTGAGCCCTGGACTTCAGCTGTGGCTCTTTCTCAAAGCTCCTAAGGCCTGCACCAACCCCCTAACTGCTCCTGGAGCTCACCCTGGGGCAACAGGAGCTGGTGTGTAATACCTTGGCCCTGTTGCCCACAGGCAGGGTCAGACTGAAGGGTCCAAAAGCCGCCGTGTGAGATTAGGCTTCTTTGAAGTGCTCTGTCTACTTTCTGTTTTCCTTCATGTATCTCCTTGACCAGTATCTCCCAGTACCACTTTCTAAGTAAACTGTGTTTTTAAATCTTGTCATATGAAGGACCTCTAGGGGATTTGAAACTAAGTCAGATGTGAACAACAACAACAATAACAGCATGGTAATATTTAGCTGATATTTGCTATGCATTTGCTTTCCCTAGGTGCTGTGCTAGGCTCTTTGTCCCTTGCTCTTGTTATAGTTTGGATCTTAACCCTTAAAGGATTAGTCTCCAGCTAATGGTGTTACTAGGAGGTGGAGGCATGCTTAGAAGGCGGAGCCTAGTTGGAGGAAGAAAATCACTTCGGGTGAGGGGTGTGTATATCTTGTCTGTGGCCTTTCATCTGTTTCTTGGCTTCTCAGCCACCATGAGGTGAGCAGATTTCCTCCACCATACTCTTCTGTCTGACGAGCTATCTCTTCTCAGGACCAAAGCAGTAGAGACAGCTAACCCCTGGAACCATGAGGCAAAATAAATCTTTCCTTTTCTGAGTTGATTTTCTCAGGTATCTTGTAGCAGTGAAAAGCTAACATAGAACTTACCAGAAATCTATGAGGCAGGTATTATTGCTACCATTTTGTGTGGGAGGGAACTGAAGCTCAAAGAAGTTGAATGATAAATCTAAGACCACACAGCTAATGACTCACACTGTTGGCAGAACCATGATTCTGCTCCTAGATTTCTAATTCCATGGTTGATGCTTTCTCTAACCAGCTGCTTGTTTTTAACACAAGCCTTCAGGAAGTCCGTGGAATGTGATGGAGTAGAATTATTTCAGGAGGTGCTCAGACTTCTTGAGGTAGCTGTGACTCTCAAGTCTTCTAATGGGGGTCTGGCTCGATGATCTGAGGTTCTGGGAAGCATTAATGGAAGTGTGTACAGGATGGAGTGCATAGAATGATAAGCAGATGTTATTTAATTTTTCCAGATGTTCTTTGTTGATAAACATGGTTTTGAAGATCTTCTCTGTATTGCTGACACCCAAATTTGTATATTTGATGCAAATCTCTCTCTCTCAAGGTCCTGTATACAATATATGACTGCTTGACATTCCCTCCTTTACATATAACAAATAGCTCATACTCTGCTTGTCTATAGTTAAGCTTCTGAGCTTCCAAAACTGCTCTATTCTCAGGATTTTGTCTCTCTGTCCATGGCAGCTCTACACTTGTACTTTAATGACCAGAACACGTTAGTCCTCCTACCTCCCCTAGTTCTCCACACCTAGTATTGAACTTTTCAGCAAATGTCTGCACTGTCTTCAGTGTACCCACTCTTATCACCTCTGCTGCTGCCTCCTGGCCAAGCAACCTCCTTCTCTTTCTGGAATTATAACAAGAACTTCTGAATTGGTTAACCTTCTAGTTTTGTCTTGCTAGAACCTATTATCATGGTGGCACTCAGAGTGGCCCCTTCAGAGCTGGGATTCACCTCTTTGTTTAGAATCCTTCATGCTACTCCATCTTAGTGAAACCACAGCCTTCACTGTAAGGACCCATGGGGCCTCTGGATCACATTGTCCTCATGCTCCATCATGCCCTCTCAAGCCCCAGTCCCTTTCCCTTCCTTTTCCTTATACATGTCTTGGCTCTGTTCTACTTCATGCTCCTGCTCTGATCTCCTGGTTCTTCCTCTAGATCCCTGCATGGAAAACTCCCTCACTTTCTTGGACTCTTAAAATCATGCCTCTTGGTAAGATGATCCTAGAGTTCAAAGCAAGCCTCTTGAGAAGGAAAGGTGGTGTTAAAGTAGCCAGAGGGCATTCTGTCCATGCTTCATCTTGGGCCAGCTCACGAGAAGGGTCAGTTTGGTCTCTGCTTCTTTCTTTTTCCTTAGCACTTCTCATATATATTGTGAATTTTACTATATATTTTGCTGATAATCTGTTTTCATGACCCATTCCCAGTAAGAAATAAACTCAAGAGGTCAGGGGTCAGGGATTTGTGGTATGTTTATTTATTGTGTCCCAAGGGCTTAAAACTGTGCCTGGCATATGGCAGGCATGCCTTATATATTGGATGTATGAGTAAAGGTGTAGGAGATTTCCGATGGGTGATTTGTCTCCGATGGCTTCATTAGAAATTGTGGCCAAAGAGCTGGTCAATGTGGTGTGCCAATAGCAAGCCTTTGTTACAGGCCAGAGAGGGAAGCCCTTGTGCTGGTGTCCAGAGAGGGAAGCCCTTGTGCTAGATCATCCCTGTGCACATCAAGTTTTTGCAGCCTTTCCATTGCACAGTCAGGAACCAGAGAGAGGCTGATTGGAACCTGGTACTCTTCATATAGAGTTCACATACTCGGCTTTCACTCCTTCATTCAAGTGGGCATGGACTTTGTGCCCATATCACTCTCCTTCTCTTAGGTAAAGCATGGCGGGATAGTCTAAACTGGCTGGCTGGAGTCTCAGGATGCATTTTGGAACCATGAGACAACACAACTTTTGGTGGATACCGGTTGAGCTTTTTATGCAGGTGCTACTCAATTGTCCTCTTAGTCTGTCTCTCTATCCCTTCTTCCCATCCAGCCATCTGTCCATCTCTCTACCCATCTTGATTTGAACTTCTTGAGCTCAGAGCCCTGGATTCCATTCTCCTTCTTCCAGCATTAATCTGGGGAATCACAGGACTTATTTCCCTTGACTCTCAGGTTTCCCAGTCTGCATAGTGCATACTGCTAAGGACACTCTGAAGCCTCAGCTCCTAAACTGTTCTAAGGTGTTCTTACTTGGAGACTGTAGTCCTAACAGCTAATCAGCAAATGAAATCTTTACTTTCCTAATATCAGAGGCAAGCAGAGAAGCCCCAGGACAGTGCCCTGCCTTGAGCCTCAGTGAAATTCAGTGTTGACTGGGGGTGGTGTGGAGAATGTGTAGAGATAGGTGCCCAGGTTTCAGAGTGCTCACATGGCGGGATGGTGAGAACAGGAATTATTTTTGTGGAGAGGAGCCTCAAAGGGCCTTGGCTTATGTCACACATGAATGGTTTTTGAGGAGGACTCAAGCTTCTGATGTCTGAGGCCTAATAAATCATCTTAAGGTTTTAAAGGGACTTAAGGAGTTTCAAGGGATACCTTTTCTGTAGGAGAGTATTAATGGGTTTAATACTTTGGTGCTTCCATCCCTCAAAGATACAAGGATGTAGAAGTGGGGC
>PVIC010027223.1:0-24011 GCA_004025085.1 Thryonomys swinderianus
GTCTCCACGCCCAGCATTGTATGTGGTTTCCGGGGATCGAACTCAGGACTTTGCACTTGCAAGGCAGGTGCCGGAACCACTGAGCTAATCCTCCGGCCCATCTTGTTATATTTTAAAAACTTGCATTTACAAATTATCTTCATTTGATCATATCAACTTTTAAAGTAAACTACAATTGTGCTCAATATTTTAAAATAAGTACAGTTATTGTTCTTTGTAGACCTGGTAAAGTTAAAAATATTATTTTCCCTAACAAACCAAAATGCAGAATAAAAATTAAATTGATGCATTAATCTGGAAATAATGTATAATTAACATAATATTTAAATAAATTTTAGTATTTGGTATTTGATATTTAAATAAATTTTGGTATTTGGATGAAATGTTAAATTGTTCATTCTCTTTTAATAGTATTTTAAAACATGAGAAAATACTGATTACTCAATTAGTACTGAAGAGTTGAGATACAAGAACACAGTCCAGCACGTAATCCAAAAGATGAGTACAAAAGGATTCCAAATAGCATTCATCTATGCATGACATTCTAATTGATACTGACTTTTACACACACACACACACACACACACACACACACACACGTTTGTTTTTTTTTTTTTCCGTGAGATAAGGTCTCAGTATGTAGCCTACACTGGCCTGGAACTCAGAGACCCTCCTGCCTCAGTCTCTCAAGTGCTGAAATTACAGGTATGTGCCATCAAACCTCCTCTCTTCTTTTTTGGCAGTACTGTACTAGGGACTGAATTCAGGGCCTCTGTGTTGAGCTATGCCTCCAATCCTTTTTATTTTGATATAGATCTCACTAAATTTCCAGGCAAGATCTGAATTTACAATCATCCTACCACAGCCTCCAAAGTGCTGGTATTCCAGCTGAGTGTCACAGGGCCTAGCTTCCAAGTTTCCTGCCAAGAACATTTAATACTTGTATAAGTAGAAAAAAACTGTGAGAAATAAAAATGTTTGTATTTCAGAACTGTATGATGTAACAAAGGGAAAAAACAAGACTAAATGTGGATATTAATAAAGATGTAGGGCTGGGATGAAGGCTAGCTATAGGGCACTCTGCTTAGGAACACTAGGCCCTAGGTTCAATCCTCAGCATCACAAAACTATAAATGCATTATTTCTGGTAAAATACTAACAAGCACTTTTACTTTACCAAAAAATAACTAGGATAGGTTCAAATAACTATAGGATAATTTCAAGTAATTTGTGAAAAACACATTATCAAAAGACTAGATGTTTTCTTCATGACCATGAAAAGCTAAATTAAGGGGGCTGGAGGGTTAGCTCAGTGGTTCCGGCGCCTGCCTCGCAAGCGTAAGGACCTGAGTTCAATCCCCGGTTACCACATATAATGCTGGGCGTGGTGGCTCACACCTGTAATCCCAGCACTCAGGAGGCAGAGACGGGAGGATTGCTGAGTTCGCAGCGGCTTGCCTGGGCACCATAGTGAGCTCAGGGCCAGCCTGAACTACAAAGCAAGACCCTGTCTCCAAAAAAGCCAAAAAAAAAAAGCTAAATTAAGGGGCCAGAGATTTCACTCAGTAGTTTCAGCACCTGCCTAGCAAGCACAAGGTTCTGGGTTTGATTCCCCATAGCCACATACAATATCCCACTGGTGACTTACACCCACCAGCAATTGGTACCAGATACCACAATGCTGGGTGTAGTGGCTCACGCCTGTAATCCCAGCATTCGGGAGGCAGAGGCAGGAGGATTGCTGAGTTCGAGGCTTGCCTGGACTACACAGTGAGCTCAGGGCCAGCCTAAACTACAAAGCAGACCCTGTCTAAAAAAAAAAAAAAAAAGCTAAACTGAAATTCTGACATACTAGAAATGAAAACAGACAAGCTGGCCCAGCTAACCAAATACTAAAATTTAAAGAATGAAAAACTCAAGAAGCTTTTTTTCCCTTTTACCAAAAATAACATCAAGAAATTTTTGTATAGTCTTTATATACAGCAAAAAGGTGGTTGCGTGTGTTTGGTTTGGTCTTTTTGACATGTAACATAATTCACAAATCATCAAGATTAATTATGACTTTTAGTCCCATACTCATGGAAAAACAAGTCCAGAAAAGCCAAAGATAAACCATGGGCTGATTAACACAGTTTCTTCATAACCACTATTCATTTTTCTATGCACTAAAACAATTCTAGCAACTCTTAAAACTCTTGAAACAATGTTTGAATGTACCTCCTCTATTCAGATTTTTTTTTTTTTTTTTGAGACAGGGTCTCGCTTTGTAGTTCAGGCTGGCTCTGAGCTCACTATGTAGTCCAGGCAAGCCTTGAACTCAGCAATCCTCCTGTCTCTGCCTCCCGAGTGCTGAGATTACAGGCGTGAGCCACCACACCCAGCTCAGATACTTTTAATATGTGTAACATATACCTAATCTGCTTTATAGTTTAGAAAAAAAGCCACTTTTCTTCACAGGAATTTAAAAGATACTTGGCGTTTGCAAGAATGAACTTTAACAACATTGCTACATAGGGACAGGGAACATTAACAATCTTTAAGAAACTCCTAAAGGGATAATGGAAACCAGACCCACCTAGGCTAGTGGTAGCGAATCTATGGCACAAGTGCCAGAGTGGGCTATTAGTTAGGACTGAAAGCTTGAAACAGTTACAGACTAGGCTGTCATTTGCAGCAAGAATCCTTGATAACCATCCAAACTCTGAAGTCTATGGTGCTTTTCAGGTTTTTGTTTTGTTTTGTTTTGAAGGTAAATGTGTGCATACTTCCAACCATATAAAAACACTAACATGCTGTTACAGTTTGTATTTAAAATGCCCCCCAAGTCTGTGTGGAAGTGACTGGATCACAAGGGTGCTGTCCTCTTCAGTGAATGCATCCATTGAGGAGCTCACTGTTAAACGTGTAATTAGAAGGTGGGTCCTGATGGGAGGTGGTCACTGGGCATGACCTGGACAAGTATATTCTCATCTCTCTCTGCTTCCCGGTTGCCACAGAATGTACAGCTTTCCTCTGCCATGCTCTAGCTTTGGAGCTAGTTAACGTTGAACTGAAGTGGAAATGGTGAGCAAACCTCCCCTCTGTGAATGGTCAGGTATTTGTCTCAGCAATAGAAAGCAACTAATTCACAAATCTCACACAGAAAAAAGCCCTTAAAGAAAGTGGCACCTGTTACATTGCTCAAATGAGGCATCTACTGCTAATTAGTACTTTCTGTGTGGTTTATGAGTTTTAAACAACATCACCAAACCAACATACCCCAGAGACAAATGTATCAACACAACAGGCTTGATACAACACAATCCATGGGCTGGGGATTTAGCTCAAGTGGTGCCGCGCCAACCTTGGACACACAAGGGCTGGAGTTTGATCCTCAGTACCGCCAAAAAAAAAAAAAAAAAAAAAAAAAATTCTGACCATAATCCAAGTTCAAAAGTTAGTCATCAATGGCATTAGTGTGGACCATGAATAGGACAGCATAACAGTTCAAATAATAAAGAGAAATATGATAGGGTATATAAGAAAAATAAGAAAAGACTGTTTCCATAGTAAGTTTCTGATGTCTATTCTTTTTCTTTTTTGAGACAGTGTCTCACTTTGTAGTTCAGGCTGGCCCTGACCTCACTATGTAGGCCAGGCAAACCTGGAACTCAGTAATACTCCTGCCTCTGCCTCCCAAGTGCTGGGATTACGGGCGTGAGCCTCCACCCCCCCAGCATTGTGGTATGTGGTGCTGACTGCATGAGTAGTAGACTTGAGTCACCACACCCAGTACTGTGTATGTAGTTACTAAGGGCTGAACTTGGGTACGCTGCACTTGCAAGGCAGACCCTGAAACCACTGAGCATAAATCCCCAGCCTTCTTTGTCTATTCTTAGACTGGAGCTTAGTAGCAGTGCCTGCTTAGTGTGCACAATGCCCTGTTTTTGAGTCCCAGCACCACAAATAAATATTCTACACACAACATAGGGTTGGAGAATGCAGCCATCTCAATGAATACTGCATCCAATAGGCCATCAAATAAAACGGCAATTCTGTGCATCAATATTAGCTCTACCTCAGAAGACACTACTGTAAATAATTCTAAACATGAGCACAATTTAGTGAATAAGGTAGGAGACTGGTAGACTTAAACTTTCAGGTTCAATTTACAGCTGTTCACCAGTTCCCTGCTGTTTTGAAGTTACTTACCAACTTGGGCTGCCATTTCTCCGTAAATTTATCCCCTAAGATGAGGATAATTCTTGCAAACTGTGTCACAAGCATTTTGAAAGGAACCATGAATTATTGTGTAATGCTCTTGCAATTCCTCAGATGTAGGGTCCTACACAAAGTAAAGTATTATTATACATCTCTCTAACAGTAGCATCTGTTTGCATTATGATTTTTTTTCCTACACTCAATACCTGACTTGGGGCACTCATCTCTCTGTGTCCAATGTGAGCCTCCTATCTTGATTCAAGTAATTATTTTTTTTCAAGTCTTCATATCATCCATATCTAGGTATTGTGAAAACTAAAGAGTTATAAAACATAGCAAGCTTCTTTGGTGTTACAGCCTTTGATTCAATAAGAATTCTACAGGAAAATTTGGTACTTTTAATCTACTCTCCAGTGAATTATTTCCCATATTTAGATATTTATTTTCCTACACTACTGTAAATTTCAACTGTATTTTAAGGAGCACTTCATTCACAGATTTAAGTTTTGTGAGCAGAGAGACAGGTCAGAAAAGCAAGAAAGCAACAAAGTTATTATTGCTGTGACCATAAAAAGTACAACAAATTTCAACACACTACTGAAACTTTGGCCATTGCTGGCTTTGTTAAACAAGTTACTCTTCCATTCAAGAATAAACTACATACTTGAATTTTTAATTTGTGATAAAACAGTATTACATTTGCTTTTAGTTTTGTCCTTTTGTTTTTGTACCGGGGATCAAACTCAGGACCTTACACTTGCCAGGCAGGCGCTGTGCCACTAAGCTAAATCCCCAGCTCCCTTGCTTTTAATTTTATTGGCTTGGGTTTTTAAAAATTTTATATTTTTTGCAGTATCAGAGATCAAAGTCTGGCCCTTGGGCTTCCAAGGCAGGCGTGATACCACTTGAGCTAAATTCCCAGCCCTGGTTTGTTTTTTTAAAGACAGACCTTACTACGTTGCCCAGGATGGTCTTGAACTTGGTGATCCTCTTGCCTCAAACCTCCAGAGTAGCTGGGATTACAGGCAAGAGCCATCACACCAAGCAGCATTATTATATCTTAACTCGATGTTGAATGTATCATAATGTATATCTAATATACATCAATAAACTCAATAAAGGAAAAATATTACATCTTGAAAATATAGCTCTCAACCTTACATGGATCTAAAAATGGCTCTTCTTTAAGTTTATGAACAAAGAGTAAGATATTAAAAAACAGTTACTTTGTTCTAAAACTTTAGTTATAAAAATACAAATTGTTGCCGGGAGTGGTGGCTCACGCCTATAATCCCAGCACTCAGGAGGCAGAGACAGGAGGATTGCTGAGGTCGAAGTTTGCCTAGGTTACATAGTGAGCTCAGGGCCAGCCTGAACTACAAAGCGAGACCCTGTCTAAAAAAAAAAAAAAAAAAAAAAAAAAAAAACTTTAAAAAAATACAAATTGTTAAAAGACTTTTTTGAACCCTGATGGCAACTACTTTTCTTCTGAGTAAAACACTCTTCTATGTCCTCAAAGTGACTGCACAAAGCTTTATAGTCTCTGAATGCCTGACACCCTAGTGACCCTGTTTAGTCTCAGTTTCACCTAAAATGAGCAACATAAAAACCGGCATAGTTAGTATACAAGACTGTTCTGAGGATTAAATGAGATTCTCTATTTGTAAGAATTTTGAAATCACAAAAAGCTATTCAAACAGTTCTTTTTAATAGCATTATATCAGGTTATTTAAATACTGTAGTGACAAGTTTAATACAATTTCTAATATGAAACAATGGAAATAGATGCACTATTCTGGATGCGTTACCAAACTCCTTATCCAAATTATACCTATGATTGGATACTCACTCAGTAAAGAAACAAGAAAGACATACTAGCCAGGCATTGGGACACATACCTTTAATTCCAGCGTTTAGGGTGGTTGGGGCAGAAGGATGACAAGACTGAAGCCAACCTAGACAATTAACAAGTTACCCTAGCACTATGGGACGCCAAAACAGGAGGATTGTAAGGTCTAGCTCTAGCCTGGGCCACTTCACAACTTAATAAGGCTTTGTCTCAAAATAGAAAAAAATTTTAAAGGCGGGGGCATATAGCTCAGTGGCACAGTGTTTGCCAAGTATGAATGGGGACCTAGGTTTAATACCCAGTACCAAAAGCAGGGGTGAGAAAATTTACTTAACAATTTACTTAAATGGACTGCTATCGCTTACTAAAAATTAAATGTGTTTCCTTGATAGCTATTAGGAAACTAAGCTCTTAGCTTAAAAAAAGAAAAAAAATTCAGAAGTTCTTATGTAACAAAAATATATGAAAGTTAAATGCACATTTACTCCCAGGAAATTCAGAAAGAAGTAGTAGTGATAGCTAAAGGAACATACGTACTCAAGAGAATATAGATAGGAGCTGGGGATTTAGCTCAAGTGGTACCACACCAACCTTGGACACACAAGGGCCTAAGTTCAATCCTCAGTACCACAAAAAAAAAAAAAGATAAAAAGATAGATAAATGCAGACTGAATCTATATTCGTGGTATGCAAAACAGAAGATATCAGTTAAAACTTTCTGTATGTTTCCAAAAAACGTCCAAAATGGAAATAGTTCCCAAAGAGACTATAGGCCAAAGCATTTGCTACATTCCAAAGCTAAGTCCTGCAGTAAATTATTCTGACTAAAGAAAAATTATCCATAATGAGGCTAATTCTTTCTCACTCCTTACTACATAATATCTGTTACAGCCGGGTGTGGTGGCTCATGCCTGTAATCCCAGCACTTGGGAGGCAGAGACAGGCGGATTGCTGAGTTCACGGCTTGCCTGGGCTACATAGTGAGCTCAGAGCCAGCCTGAACTACAAAGCGAGACCCTGTCTCAAAAAAAAAAAAAATCTGTTACATTGATAAAGTCAACCTACGGAAAGAAGTAACTCTCATCTCCTTTCTTTCCTTTTGCTTTCTGATAGAAGTTTCAAACTCTGCTGAGATGAACACTTATATGCTACCAGAAATACAACTGGCCTACGTGATTTTGAGATGTATATAAATTGTACCAATAAAGAATTCAATTAAAAAAAAAAGAAATACAACTGGCCTGGTTTCACTACTAGAAGACTCTAAAACCAACTAAATAGTTGGGCTTGGTGGCGCACACCTATAACCCAACCACTTGGGAAACTGAGGCAGAAAGGTCTCAAGTTCAGTGATACTCCGGCAACTTAAGGAGATCTTGCCTCCAGACTATTTTTTTTTTAAATGAGTGTAGGGGTTGGCTAAAGATGTAACTCAATGGTGAGCACTTGCCTGGCATGTATGAGTCCCTGGGTTCATTCCCCAGTAACACCACCAAAGCAAGATAATTATGTAAGAATCAGAAACTCCTTATCCTCTAATCTAGCCTTCAAACTCACAAATTTTAAAAAGGTTAGGGAAAGAACACATTTAAAACATTAAGGAATTATTCCAAGTGGAAATAATTTGAGTTAAAAACTATTAAAATTTATCACTTGAGCTACATCAAAACTGATAATAAAAGATGAACTCCCTACCACAACAATCCCCTCCCCTTGACTTGAACTTTTCCTGCCTCTGTATCATAGGCACACTTCAATTATCACTGAGTCAGAAGTAATAATAAAAGGCTTTCCCAAGGATGCTGTTTCCCCTCCTCCATAAAAGCAATTCCAGTTCTAGACCTACTTTCTGGCTTTCATGTGAACTTAAACCTTCATTTTCTCCCAGAAATATTAGTCCCACAATGTCTTTTCTCATTATTTAGATTCCCTAGGCTCAAAGTACATAACAAATCATGTCAAATTTAAATTCTCTCCGGTTTTATTTATATATCCCTTTACTCCCAACCCAGGCTCTAAATTTCTCAAAGACAATGCTTATTTTTCTTCTACTCCATAGGAAAAAATATGTTGTGTATGTATAGCAAAGTATATACCATGGACACAGAGGTAATCCTGGAGGTATCATAAAGAAATCTGCCCTCCTAACTTTGTATTACCAAATACTTCAGGATGAACTCACAGAATGACAAGATGTCATAGTGTAATCATCACAATGTCAACAAGATCACAGTGGCTGGTTAATTTCTCAGAAGCTCACCTATGGAGTCAGACGCTGTTGGCAGGCACTATGGTCATTAAACTATTATACACTGTTTCCAACTTTGTCCTAACGACACAGCTAGTGTGGAATAACATTTAAAATTGCTAAACCTTAACACATTACAGTCATTACATTGGCAATCTATGTGCTTCCTTTGAGTTTTCTACTTGCCCTCCATTCTCTCAATATTTACAACAATCTAAAGAGATGTCAATTATTTCTACAAGGCATATATGCTATGTATTAATAAGAGTACAAGCCCCAATACTAAAAAATCTCAACCAAGTACCATCCCAAAGCTAAACAAAAAGATAAATGACCCTTTTCCTGCTAAGCAGAGATAATCAAATACATCATCAATAAAATACAAAGTATCATTTGTATCAGCATTACCATCTAAATACCTAGTTTATAAATATCTTTTAAGGTCCTGTAAAATGTGCTTAGTGATGTACAGTATAAAAAGTTACCATTTTCTGTGAGTTCTACAAAAATAAAACTGTATTAATCATCACTATTATTGTCCACTAAAACTAAAATACAATTTAAGGAAGAAGGGATTAAGGTCCTAAACACAAAGAGAAGATGAAAACTACTTTTCAGAAAAGTGAGGTTTGGAATAGTAGTGAGATGATATGAAGGATGGAACACATCTTAGTATCTACGTATTTTATACCTTCATTAATCTCTCAAAAGTACACTAACAATAGAAACCACTTAAATAATGAAATGATAAATAAAAACAGCTGCCATGGGAAATACTATCAAAAGTGCCGTTCTTGTTAAAGTTAAAAGAAGAACCTGAGTTAGTATAGCCACAAGCTCACCGAAATTTACCACTTGAAGACAGGAACTTTTGGTTATCGTAATCAAAAGCCAAACATGTAACGATAATATTCTATAACGCTGTTAAGATTTAATTCTAAAACATAACATCCAGAAAAACAGCATATAAAATATGACCAAACTCCTTGAAATTCTCATTACCCTCCAATTTTAAATTTTACTTGGCTACCTATTACAAGATCAAGACACCTCATTCATAACACCTTTAGTAGCTAGCATTGTATTTGAAAGTGAAAATAGAAAAATAAAAGATACATACAACTAAAACAAAGCAAATTATATATTTAAAATATGATGTGAAATAAATACGAAAATTGAAATGTATTTTAGGCAAGTAAATGAAAGTACAATTTTCACCTTAGGCTCCCTTGCCCCCATGTATGAAAACATCACAGTACATTATGAATTTAAAACCTATCCAAGGGCCGAGGATTTAGCTCAGTGGTTCCAGCTTCTGCCTTGCAAGCGCAAGGTCCCGAGTTTGATCCTCGGTACTACAAACCACAATGCTGGGCGTGGTGGCTCATGCCTGTAATCCCAGCACTCAGGAGGCAGAGGCAGGAGGATTGCTGAGTTCGAGGCTTGCAAGGGCTACATAGTGAGCTCAGGGCCAGCCTGAACTACAAAGCGAGATCCTGTCTCAAAAAAAAAAAAATTCTATCAGAGGTGACTAAGATTATTAAGGAAGACCTCTACAGCTTTATACTCTACCAATGGTGACATATATACTACAGGCTAGTTTTCTCTATTCCATTACAATGCCACATATGGCTTAACATAAGGCTTTTTCTTATTATTAATAAGAAAAAGTACTAACCATGCAAGAGTCAAAGATAAATTTAACCTTTACTTTTAAACTTCATAAAGAATGTAGATTTAAGATTAAAAAAATTATATGACACTTCAACCTTAAAATGGCATAATTAGAAAGAGCAAATTAAAACATTCTCATCTTACCTGGTTTCTTTCTGGATTTCTCATGACCCAGCTGTCCTAGATCATTACATCCACAGGTGTACACAGTTCCATCATCCAGAACAAACACAGTGTGCCTGAGTCCACACCCTACATCTCGCACCTTTTTGTTTATAAAAAAGTCACTTTTTCTGGGCTCTAGTACAATTTCTTCATCAATTCCACCCAAACCTAGCTGTCCAAAGGATGCATTTCCCCAGCACAACATGACTGTGGTTATTTAGGTCTTCCAGCTTCAATACAAAATTCCCTTCTCAAGTTCTGGAAAGCTGGAGATACCCTACGTCTGAGGAGATAGAAAAAAAGTAGTATGACTTCAAGAGAAACATGATTTACAACTGCTCTTTTCATTAAGTGCTATGCAATAATCAGTACATTGTGAACATCACCCATATTTTATGCTACATATCATTTACTTTAAAAAACCAGTTAGTTGTACTTCTAAAAATGAATACATATATAATGTACCAATAAATAAGAAAAAATCAATACATGTAAATGTTTAGGGTAAATACATCATGTTCTATAATTCTGTTCAAATTTCAAAACATTAACTACTTTTGACTTTTTCTTATTTGTGATAGATGAAGCTAATGGAAATAATAAGCATGTTAAAGAAATTTTTGTTTGCTTCAAATAATTTCAATGGGACCAGGTGGGGCGGTATACACCTGTAAACTCAGCACCCAACAAGCAGAGGCAGGAGGATTTCAGCAAGTTTGAGGCTGGCCTGACTACCTAGTGAGTTCAGGGTCAGCCTGAACTACAAAGTAAGACTCTCTCAAATGAAAAAAAAAAAAAAAATTCAATGGAAACTGGAAATAAGGTTTCCTTATTTTTAATGACTAAAAATCAAGTATCCAGCCAAATACAGAAATGCAACCCCACCAAAGCATGGTGGCTCACACCTGTAATACCAGCACTCAGGAGGCACAGGCAGGAGGATTGTTGTGAGTTCGAGGCTTGCCTGGGATACTTGGTGAGTTCAGGGCCAGCCTGAACTACAAAGCAAGACCCTGTCTCAAAAAGAAATGCAACCCTTGCCGGGCATGGTGACTCACGCCTGTAATCCCAGCACTCGGGAGGCAGAGGCAGGAGGACTGCTGAGTTCGAGGCTTGCCTGGGCTACACAGTGAGCTCAGGGCCAGCCTGAGCTACAAAAGAGACCCTGTCAAAAAAAAAAAAAAGAAATGCAACCCCGCAATCTCCCTCAAATCATAGCATAAAGACTGATACCTACCTCCACATCAACAGAAACCTGAAGGTCTTATCTGTAACAGAAATAAAGCCAACAACAGAAGAAAATTTAAATTTACCACAATATAAATGTCTCCCAATTATTCATACTAACAGGTCCTATAAAACAACCGCCTCCAAAAGGTCCTATTTTACATGTCAAAATAGTAACCCTCCAACTTCATTATTAACTTAGAATCTACACCAATTTTCATTATTGTAATACGAAAAATATTCAGTTTAAATATTAATATTGTCCCACAGAATTCAAATTTTTTTGTTTTATAAGTGAAAATCATGGCTAAAAAACTTGCCCAGGGCAATCTTTGTCTGTCTGTACCTCTGGAGCAATTACTTGAAGATGGAAACAAAATTTACTAGTAACCCCACGAAGACTGCTGATTTTCAAGAACAGGAATGGGGGCTGGGTCACTCATAGTTTGGTGGCGAAATCTGTAGAATTTTCCAGTACAGAGTATTTCTTTGCTTGCATAGACACAACGATCAAAGAGTCCACTTGTCTAACTCCACAGATTTTCAAATACACTAACACATTCCACTGGAAATCAGCCTTATTCCCTTTGTAGTCTCTCCTTACAACACACTCATGACAACGAAAATAAGTTTCAAAATCCAATTTTTCCCACATTCCAGCTACCAAGAGCCGATGTCCTATTCCACAGCCCATCCATTAACAGAAGTGTGATTTCATTGTTTTGGGCATCAGAACGCGACAGTTCCCGAAAGTTCTACGTTGTCCTTTTGGGTTTTTTCTTTCTTTCCTCTGGAGAAAGGGGGCACAGAAAAGTGTCCCCGATTTCAGAGCGCTAGGATTAACTATCCTTTTAAGAGTCAGTCTCGAAAGCGTCCTCTCGCCAGCAACAGGTAGGAGCATGAGTACAGTTTAGTCATATCTTTTCCAGAACACGCACCCAGACCAACTCCGCAGCCTGGAAGGGAAAAGGTCCGCACACACCCAGCCTCGAGGCCGAACCCAGCGGCCGCTCGCTGCCTGCAGACCCAAGGGCGGGCGGACCCGGCTCCGCACCCGGGGCCCCAACCCGGAGGAGGCCCCGGCCCAGCGAGAAGCAACGTCCCGGCCCGGGGACCCGGAGCGCACAGCCTGCCCGCGCTCCCCGCCCCGCGCCCCGGCGCTGAGAAAGCGCCCTTCTCCCCGCCGGCCTGACCCCAGCAACCCGGCCTGCCCCGGCCCCAACGCCGCCGCTACCCCGGAACCCACGGGGCTGGCGACTCACCCGGCCCCTCGGGGCAGGAAAGCCCGAGACGACGCAGGGCGGACCCTCCCCGGACAGCGAAGCGGCGCGGCTACGGAGGCAGCTCCCCTGCTCCCAGGACCTTCCACCTCCCGCCGGGAGCGGCGATCGCTAGGGCTCCTCCGGGGTCCGGCCCGCTGATCCGATGCTCCCCTCCCCGGCCCCTGTGAAACTTTATCAGAGAAAAGCAGCCGCCACCTCTGTCCAGTCCAGAGACAGCCTTCAGCGACCCGGATGGAGGGGAGGGGAAGGACTGAGGCGAGCAGGGAGGAGAGCACGAGGGGTGGAGAGAGTTGAGGGAGAGGCCGGGGAGGAGAAGCGAGAGGGGGAGGTGGCTCCGCGGGGGAGGGGAGAGGGGCCGGCCGGAAGTGAACCGCAGAGCACGCGCGCGAGCCCGCCTACTTCCCGGCCCGTGCGCCTGCGCCAGAAACTTCCCGGGGGCTGCGCGCCCCCGAGCGCCTGCGCAGTATGGAGCTTCGGTTGCTTTTGTGAAGTGGGAGCCGCCAACTCTTAAGATTGGAAAGTACGGGGCCAAGCGGAGATTGTGTATTTTTCACTACACTTGACGTGCGGAAGAGTCATTTAGGAAGAAAAATCTTTGTTTTCTTTTTTTGATTTGCCTTTCTACTTACAGGTTTTAGTGTTTTCGTTATTGTCTTTTCTCGAGAGATTTTGATGTAGCAGGTGAGACATCACAAACACAGATGTAAGGACGGGTGACTTATCCTCTAGATTCTACTGGAGCTCATCTGAGGATGAGGTACACGTTAATAGCAGTGGCTGAAAATACTTGGTTAAATGTGAACACCTCCAGTTCGGGTTCTTGATAAGCGTTGGCCCTTAGCCCTTTAAGGCTGCATTCTCTCTGAAAGATAAGTTGCAGGGCCTCTTTTTGATCAGAGAAAATTAAGGGTTACAAGCAGAAACTCTGCTTCATAAAAGCAGTGTCTGGATTTCACAAGCCAGTTTTAACATCATCTTCATCTACGTACCGACTCTTAAGTTTGGGGGCAAGAAAAAAGGACTTTTTTGGTAAGTCAGCAAGCCCACGAAGAAGAGTGGACCAGCTTCCTACAAAGCCATTTTAACACACAACAATCCTTTTATAGTTAGAGCATGACTGAAGTAACCTGGTAGCTGGTCTTCTCGCTCTGCCACTTTTTTTTTTTTTGGAGGAGTGTGTGGTACTAGGGTTTAAATCCAGGACCTTTTACATGCTAAGCAAGTGCTCTTCCACTGAGCTATACATCCGAACTCCTTTTCATTTTATTTCGAGTTGGAGTCTTGCTAAATTCCTCAAGCTGATCTTGAACTTCAAACCCCGCCCCCAATAGCTAGGTTTGTAGTCAAGCATGGGCCTTTCTGCATTGTTTTCAAGAGGAGAGACCAGCGATTTCTGCAGGTAACTCTGGACTGGTAGGAGCCACAGGCCAGTAAAAGATAACTGCCATCTCTTTAAAACTAGCAAAATTTGGGCTGGGGATTTAGCTCAGTGTTTCTGGTGTCTGCCTGGCAGGCACAGCAGGCACAGGGTCCCGAGTTTGATCCCCGGCACCACATATCACAATGGTGGGCGTGGTGGCTCATGTTTGTAATGGAGCCACTATGTCCAGCCTCCCTCTTCTATCTTTACTTGGTATTTTCCTTGTGCTAGTGTCCAAACTTTCCTCTTTCTAGAGGGACACCTGTGATTGTTTTAGGGCCATCCTAATTCCGCCTGAGCTCACTATAACTTGATTGCATATGCAAAGACCTTTTTTTCTCAGTAGAGCTATAATCACCTGGACCAAATGTTAGTACTTTGATGTTACTTTTGGTGGAAGCAAATTTAACCCACTACTAAACTTTACAGAAATAAGTACAAAATGTCAAAATACTTAAGTAAAGAAAGTGCAGTTTCAGCATTAGGAATGGTGATCTACAAAATATATTCTCATTTTAACCGCTCCTCTGTTCTTGTAGGACTTTCAGGTAAGAGTCTTGCTATGTATGTTACCTGTGTTGCTTAGGCTGACTTCAAGCTCAGGATTCTCTTCATTTCCAGAGTAGCTGAGACATAGCACCGTCATGCCAGGACAGTATTTGTCACCATTTTTATGGTGGCAGGGATCAAACTCAGGACCTTGCACATACTAGGCAAATATTCTGCCACTGTGCTGCATCCTCGACTGCTTTGATGTCTTCTAAACTTAGCAACATAATGTTCTGGTTTTTTTCTACCTTTTTAATAGTCCAAGAATTAGTAAGGAGTGAATACCAATTTCCAGGATCCTGAGGAAATGGTGGCTCCTTATCTGGGAAACACCATGTATCACTGCTTCACACACAACATTGATACAACTATGCACCTAGAAACAAAGCTCTGGGGAACAGTCCTTGTCTGAGTCCCCAGGCCACACTATGGAAGGGAGAGCATGACTTGCATCTCTGTAGTATTTTTAAAGATTGGTCTTGCTTGTAGAAAATAGAATGGACATTTCTGGATTTTTCTTTAACTTTACAATCTAAGACATTGTGGTTCAAAGTCTTAGAACATAGTCTGTAGTTACCTGTAGGGTGCAAGGAATAGGGAATTATATACTTGTTAGGATAATGCACATTTGTTGTATAGAGGTTGCATGAGATGCTAGTGGTAGTAGATTCAAAACCCTCACCCTGTAACTGTCTTCAAACATCCGTCCTTCTGTGTTCTCCAACTAGACATTCACTGATGGTCTGCTTTATAGATAATGTCTTATTTCTCAGTCAGAATTCCTGTGCTATGTTAATAACATGTATCTCACGGGACTATTGTAAAGATTCAACAAGTCTGCATATGCCATGCCTTATACTTGATGAGAGTGTTATACATGTCAGCACTTCTATAACAGTACTATCCCTCCCAAACTGTAGTAAGAGAATGGGAAACCATCCGTGTCACCACACACACACACACACACACACACACACACACACAAAATTTAGGACAAGGTAAAATGTGTTTTTCCTATTACAAGATAATACTCAGACTGTTGAAAAGTCACTACTTGAAGAAGTACTCGGTCTTTCCCCCACTCATCTCCTGGCTCCTGGCCAGCCATACCGCTGGCGCCAGATTTCAGCTTGCTTTACTGGAGCTCCATGTCCCCTCTGTGACCTTCCCCGGCCACTCTGCCCAAAAGAGTAAAGCTTACCCTGCTTTCTTTTCCTTTTTATCACTCATCACTGCCAGATTTTTAAATTATATAATGTTAAATATATAATAGGTTTACCATATATAATAGATGAATTAAAAATAGGTAAGCAAATATATAATCTATAAATGTATTTTATAAGTAGATATATAATTGTTCCCCACAGTGGACTGAAACTCCATAAAGGCAAAGACTTTCATTTTAGTTCAATGCTATCTCTAGTATCTTGAACAACTCCTGGACCATAGCAAGTGCTCAAGGAGTACTTACTGAATTACTTTATGGTGTTGGCAGCCTAGTAAAGTGTCATAATTTTTCTTTACTTTCTTTTTTTTTCTTCAGATAGGGCCTCTATATAGTTCAGATTGTCCTTGAATTCACCATATGGCCTAGAAATCACAGTGATCTCCTGCCTCAGTTGCCTAAATGCTGGTATTACAGGTATCCACCACTATGTGTCTAATTTGGCTCTATGTTCCAATAGCCAAAAATGTTTACTTAATATATTTTCATAATAACAGTATTTATTATGAGATATTACACAGGTAAACTGTTTAGTATATATGACCCTGAATTCTACTCTAAGAAAATAAAAGATTCATTAAAGAATTTTTTATTGAGTATCTCCTGTGTGACCCACTCCAATTCTAGGATATATAGATAGAACATAACAAATAAATAATGAAATTTTTATACATGTCTAACAAAATTGTGATTGGGAAAACTGTTTTGAGTCTACAGGCAGATTACCCTGGGCATGTCTGATCTGGTCTGAAACACTGTTTAAAAATGTATATACATGGGCCAGAGGGTTAGCTCAGCGGTTCCGGCGCCTGCCTCGCAAGCGCAAGGTCCTGAGTTCGATCCCCAGAAACCCCATACAATGCTGGGCGTGGAGACTCACGCTCACCAGCAATAAATACCACATACCACAGTGCCGGGCGTGGTGGCTCACGTTTGTAATCCCAGCACTCGGGAGGCAGAGACAGGAGGATTGCTGAGCTCGAGGGTTGCCTGGGCTACATAGTGAGTGCAGAGCCAGCCTGAACTACAAAGCAAGACCCTGTCTCAAAAAAAAAGGGCCGGAGGGTTAGCTCAGTGGTTCTGGCGCCTGCAAGGTCCTGAATTTGATCCCCGGTAACCACATACAATGCTGGGCGTGGAGACACGCCCACCAACAATTAACACCGCATACCGCATTGCCGGATGTGGTGGCTCACGCCTGTAATCCCAGTACTCGGGAGGCAGAGACAGGAGGATTGCTGAGTTCGAGGCTTGCCTGGACTACATAGTGAGCTCAGAGCCAGCCTGAACTATAAAGTGAGACCCTGTCTCAAAAAGGAAAAAAAAAAAAGGGCCGGAGGGAAAGCTCAGTGGTTCCGGCACCTACCTCGCAAGCACAAGGACCTGAGTTCGATATCCGGTAACCACATATAATGCTGGGCGTGGAGACACGCCCACCAACAATCAACACCGCATACCACAATGCTGGACTCATGCCTGTAATCCCAGCTCTCGGGAGGTAGAGACAGAAGGATTGCTGAGTTCCCGGTGGCTTGCCTGGGCACCATAGTGAGCTCAGGGCCAGCCTGAACTACAACGTGAGACCCTGTCTCAAAAAGCAAAAAAAAAAAAGTATATACATGAGGTGTTACTTTTTGTTTGTTTTACTCTTGTATTTAGCTAATAAATTCCTAACTCCTGGTTATGTTTTTCTTTCTTTTTTTCTCTGGTACCAGGAATCAAACTCAGGACCTTGCACTTGCCGGACAGATGTGGCACCACTGACCTAAACCCCCAACCCCACAATATGTTTTTATAAATGAAGATACGAAATTATATGTGTCTTGCTTATAGTGGTTTTTAAAAAGATAGAAAAGATATATGCCAAATATTAGAAATTATGATGTTAGAGTATGAAGCTGTTTTTTGTGTCTTTTCCACATTTCTATATATGATATCATACTTTTAAAATGCTATTGATAAGAGAAATCCTATTGCTTCCAAAACAGCAGAGGTTTAAAGTATAGGGATCTATAACTATTACATTAATCTATATTTGAGCCAGGTACATGTGTGGAGTGGCATACACCTATAAACCCGCACTCTTGGAGGCTGAGGCAGGAGGATTGCAAGTGCAAGTCCAGCCTGAGTAATTAGTGAAATCATGTCTCAAAATAAAATATTAAAAAGGGGTGGGGATATAGCTTAATGTGAAGGTCCTGGGTTCAATCCTTAGTACTATAAGTAAAATTCAACATGAAGGGCCGGAGGGTTAGCTCAGTGGTTCCGGCGCCTGCCTCGCAAGTGCAAGGTCCTGAGTTCGATCCCCGGTAACCACAAATAATGCTGGGTGTGGAGACACACCCACCAACAATCAACACCGCTTACCACAATGCCGGACATGGTGGCTCACACCTGTAATCCCAGCACTCAGGAGGCAGGGACAGGAGGGTTGCTGAGTTCGCGGCAGCTTGCCTGGGCTACATAGTGAGCTCAGGGCCAGCCTGAACTACAAAGCGAGACCCTGTCTCAAAAGTAAAAATAATAATAATAATAATTCAACATGAAATCTTAGTCAAATATTCCTTTTGCTTGTAAAGTATATATTTACATTTGTATATAGTTTATGTCAAGTAGTAATTCTATGGAATTTTTGAAATATTGATTACTGAGAGGATCCACAAGTTATGAGTTACACACAGGATCATTTTGTTCCTTTAAGTGAATTTTTAAATTTTTCAGTTCTAGAGATCAAATGCAGGGTCACTCCACTGCTGAATTTCTATTGTGGTAAGCATTGCTTTTAAAGAATACAAGCAGTTAAAGGTTAAGTATTCTGGGAATACCAGCATGAGTTCATCTGTGCCACTGACAGTATTTCTCTTTTATGTGCTTGTGATCCTTGTATTCAGCCTCCTGGGCTACTGTAGAAATGATCACAAATCGAGTAGCTTAAAACAGAAATTTCCCTTTCACAGCTCTGAAGGCCAGAAGCCCAACACAAAGGTGTCAGGAGTGCTACAGTCCCTCCTATGGCTTCAGGAAGGATGTGTCCCAGCCCGATAGTTTCTGCTGGCTGCCAGCGTTCCTTTGCTTGTGGCAGTGATAGTTCCAACCTCAGCTTCCTTTTTTTTTTTTAAATTAGTACATGTTTGAAATACATAACAAATATATTTCCTCTTCTTTTCCTCCCTCCGCTCTCCTGTCGCCATCTGTGAAAGATCTACCTCCTTTCAACTCCCGTTTTCAGATGGCCTCTTGTGTTTCTGTGATGTCCCTCTCCTTTCCCTTGTAAGGGAAATCCCACTATGATGAGATTTAGGGACCACCTAATCTAGATCTGTAATTTAGATATGTTTCTAAACCTATAATTTCATTACCTCTACAAACACAGTATTTCAAAATAAGATCACATTCTGAAGTCTCAAGGTCATGACTTTGGAGGGGATCACCAACCCATATCATCTCTTTTCAGGAAATCATAACAGTGCTTCTGTAATCCTAAATTTTTGTAATCTTGTGTCTGCCTCCTGGATTAGCCAAAGGGAAACCGAGTGACCTAAGGAATAAGACATATTTTGAATTTGTTTTCATAGTAGTGAAAAACAAACTATGAGCCTTCTAACTATGGGTAATTTCATTGGTCTGGAATTTTGGACATTTGTTAAATGCATTCTACCAAGTTCATTCTCTTATCACTGACCCTATAGTTCTCATTCTAAAATATATTTTTCCCTTTTACTTTTGCTCCATCTTTCTTTATCTTATACTTCTTTCTTTTGCTTTCTTTTTGAATCTTAAAGACTGTGGACAAAGGCCAGATAAACATCTCACTTCCGGGATTTTAAACACAACCATTTGATTTGGCAAACATGAGCACAACATTTACACAGGACCAGGAACTCTTACCAAGGTTCTTGGTAAGTAAAATAGTATCTTGACAGCAAAGAACCTTGCTCTGTGACACACAGAAATGAGACGACATCATTCTAATAAAGAACAAATGTAATCTTTATATTGCGTAAATTCTGATAAAGATGTGACAAGTATAATCTTTCTATTGTTCACTTTGAAAGGACAGAATGATACTGTCCGAACAGTTTGTCATCACTGGCCACCAAATCATAGGTTCCATTTCGAGCAATTAGAATGCACTCCTGAAGTCTTGTACAGCTTCCTGATTGCGAAGGTCGGGGCTGAGTAGCGCAGCGCCGCCTTGTCCGGTTCCTCGCTGAGTCCCTCCAGCCTGGAGGTTCCCCTCTTCGCACCTCCTGTCCTAAGAGTTGCCTGGTCATCTCTTCTCCTCGGCATTTGGCCCACCATTTATGGATTTAACCTAAAAACACAAGGCAATCAAATCTTTGGGAACTTTACTCACCAAGTTTTTACCAGGTACCTACTCTGTAGTGCTCTCCCGATTCTATTAGAAATGAAAACAAGCAGGTAGGCAAACAAAAACACTGCAGTTTGTAATAAACGCCAGGAAGGGAAAAGAAATGAGGAACAGCGGGGCTGGTGAAGGCCTCCATGGAGGAGTTGCCTTTAAAATGGAAAGTGAAGAGAAGGATCAAGGCCTGAGAAGAAGTGAGAAAATATTCCTGGTGGAGAGAGCAAACTACACCCTTGAAGCAGGAAAGAACTTGACATTTTCCAGAACTGAAAGAAAATTAGCAAAGATCAAGCACAGAAACGCTGGGCATGTTCGGAAATAGGCAGACATGGAGCAGACAGGCAGACTAGATCAAGTAGGGCACCCACAAGAGCTCCCGTCCCAGGGGAGACAGAAGGGTAGTGACGTTATGTGCCAAGAAAAATGATAACTTCCGTTGCTGCACAGGGCAACAAAATTGGAGGAGAGTGAAAATAAAAGTTAAACTATCTTCACAGCCTATAGAATAATCCAAATGAGAGATAATGTTGCTGAGGCCCAGGGCAGTAGTCAGAGGAAAGGAAGAGCACACTGGAAATACACTTGGGGGCCCTTATGATGATACAGGGGAGCCAGTCTCACTCCCGACTTGCTAGGTGTCTGAAATGCGAGTTCATGTTCTCAAAATCAAAGAATGAATTTTAGGAACAATGGAGGTCAAGAGTAGGAAAACTGGGCCTGAGATTTAACTCAGTGGTTCTGGCACCTGCCTTGCAAGCACAAGGTGCTGAGTTCGATCCCTAGTAACCACACACAACAATCCCGGGCATGGTGACTCACGCCCACCAGCAATCAGTACCACATACCACAGTGGTAGGCATGGTGGCTCATACCTGTAATCCCAGTACTCAGGAGGCAGAGGCGGGAGGATTGCTGAGTTCGAGGCTTGTCTGGTAAGCTCAGGGCCAGCCTGAACTACAAAGTGAAACCCTGTCTCAAAAAAAAAAAAAAAAAAAAAAAAAAAAAAAAAAAAAAAAAAAAAAAAAAAAAAAAAAAAAAGAGGAAAACTTTATAGAGAAAAAAAAGTCTATCTAAGAGGGACATAAGGGAGACCTGAAAATGGGAGACCCACTTATCCACTCCCCAGGGGGCTTTTATGGAGCAAAACCATGAGATGAGATGGGTTTAAAGTGGGACAAATCTATAGTCAATCAGTAACATTGCAATTACAGTCACTTAGGTAATACTGGATTAAATGGGAGATCTAATGAGAAAGCAGTCATTTAGTAAACATACAAGAATCTTCAGCCAGGAGTGGTAGGTCAAGGTACTGGCCCTCCATCCTGGGAGATTGCAATCACTGCTTTTCTGGGAGGGGTAGTTATTTTGGGTTATTTTGTTTTGTTTTTGAGACAAGGTCTCACTTTGTAGTTCAGTCTGGCGCTGAACTCACTCTGTAGCCCAGGCAAGCCTTGTACTCTCAGCAGTCCTCCTGCTTCTGCCTCACAAGTGCTGGGATTACAAATGTAAGCCAGCAGGCCCAGCATTGTGGTGTGTAGTACTGATTGCTGGTGGGTGTGAGCCGCCACTCCTGGCATTGTGGTGTGTAGTTACTGAGGATCAAATTTGGGTCCTTGCACTTGCCAGGCAAATGCCAGAACCACTGAGCTAAAACCCAGGGCCTATTCTGGGTATTTATTATAGGAATCCTTTCAGCTTTCACTTTCACAATTACCCCATTCTCTTGGCCACTCCAAATTTACTTTCTTTCAATATCCTTTTCAGTAGCCCAGTGTGAGACAGTGATAATCTTTATAACATGAATACCAGTGATATTTTAAGTGCTCTTTTAAAAAAATAACTTTATGTGCTGGTCGTGGTGGCTCATGCCTGTAATCCCAGCACTCGGGAGGCAGAGACAGGAGGATTGCTGAGTTCGAGGCTTGCCTGGGCTACATAGTGAGCTCAGAGCTAGCCTGAACTACAAAGCAAGACCCTGTCTCAAAATAAATAAATAAATAAATAAATAAATAAATAAATAAATAAATAAATAACTTTATGAATCTTTGTGTTTGTTTCCTACCTTGTAATTGCAGAAATTACTCAGACATAACATGAAGGATCACATGTAATGTGGCCCTTGACCAGTATGTGGGGGTATGCTCATGCATTTGAAATGATAGTGTCTTTACCCCAGTTATTACTCTTCTTTTTTCAGAGAAAGTTTTCAAACTGCTCTGTATTTTTGTGTTGGTAAAAAATAAAATTTGTGTTTAGAAAAAATACTTAAGGGCTGAATTACAAAGGGAGATCCTATTAAAAAAAAAGACAACTACATAATAAGCTGTCCTTTGAGTTTAACTACCCCATAACCATCATATGGTGAGGATTTTGTGAATTCTAGCCTTGAACTCACAGCAATCCTCCTGCTTCTGCCTCCCAAGTGCTGGGATTACAGATGTGAGCCGCCATGCCCGGCATTATGGTGTGTGGTACTAGGGGTCAAATTTGGGACCTTACTCTTGAGAGGCAGGCTCTGGAAACACTGAGCTAAATAACCAGCCCTTGAGCATATTTTTAAATGGCATGCCTCACTGCTTTCAAGCAGGAATAAAACAACTACAGTTCTTTGTAAAATTAGCAATATTACTTTTTTGCATAGAAAAAAACAGCATGAACATCTGTATCTGTTGAATGCTTTATAAATAACTTTTGAGGTAATGTTATAAAAGAAACAGCTTGGTATGCATCTTATTTAGTAAGCATGTTTTATATGTAAAGCTGACAGACACTTCAAGATCAATTAGCTAAATATTTTATGATAGCCTCTCAGAGGACCATAAAAGTAAAGAGTTTTTGGGTTTTTTTTTTTGTTTTATTGAGACAGGGTCTCACTTTGTAGTTCAAGCTGGCCCTGAGCTCACTATGTAGCCCAGGCAAGCCTCAAACTCAGCAATCCTCCTGCCTCTGCCTCCTGAGTGCTGGGATTACAGGCATGAGCCACCACAGTATAGGTACTGATTGCTGGTGGGCATGAGTCATCACGCCTGGTATCATTGTGTGTGGTTACCCAGATCAAACCAGGGACCTTGCGCTTGCACTGAGCTAAATCTCTGGCCCTAGAGATGGAAAAAATTTTGATTCCTGATTCCCCAGAAATCTTTATTGTACTGTATACTCTTTATGAGTTATGATTTTAAAAATATGGTGACCATTTAAAAATTACAATAGAAGACACATTGTCTTCAACATTACCTTCTAAATATATCCCCATTGCACTATTCTTTTTTTTTTTTTGGCAGTCCCGGGGATTGAACTCGGGCCCTTATGCTTGCTTCCGAAGTAGGCATGGTACGACTTGAGCTAAATCCCCAGGTGCATTCTTTTTTTGTTGTTTTGTTTTTAGTTTTTAGTTTTGGGGGCAGGGTCTCATTTTGTAGTTCAGGCTGACCCTGAGCTCACTATGTAGCCCAGGGAGGCCTCGAATTCATAGCAGTCCTCCTGCCTCTGCCTTCCGAGTGCTGGGATTACAGGTGTGAGCTATCATGCCCAGCATCATTTTTTTTTCTTTTTGGAGACAGAGTCTCACTTAGTAGTTCAGGCTGGCCCTGAATTCGCTATGCTGCCCAGGCAAACCTCGAACTCACAGCAATCCTCCTACCTCTCTCTCTGAAGTGCTGGAATTAATAGGTGTGAGCTACCATGCGTGGCATGTGGTACCTGGGATTGAACTCAGGACCTTGGGCTTGCAAAGCAGGTGCTGGAACCACCAAGCTAAATCCCTGGCCCACATCAAACACTGTTTTTTTTTTTTTTTTTTTTT
>PVIC010027224.1:0-10479 GCA_004025085.1 Thryonomys swinderianus
AGACCTTTGAATTCACTCTTGTACCCGCTGACGACACCTCTCCCAGCAGCTCCCGGGGACCACACTGGACTCACCACACCACTACTTTCTGCTTCTGAGAGTTTGACAGTACTTTTTCTGAGTTTGACACTATTTTTAGATACCATATCTGAGCCGGATCATGTGGTACCTGCATTCCAGTGCTTGAGTTATTTCACTTATTTTGCCTAACATAATGTTCCGCAAGTTTATCCAAGTTACTGTAAATTACAGGATTTCCTTCTTTTTAAAAAATGGATGAATTACTATATATATGTATGTTATGTTCTTTATCCATTCACCCATCAAAAGGCACCTAGATTGACTATATATCTTTGCTATTATGGTATAATAAACTTCAAAGGATTGATTTTATTTCCTTTGTATTTCTAGCTTAATGAAACCTTTCTACACTGCACCACAGGAGCAAGGCAAGCTTCTAAAATTAGTTGCAGGGCAGGGAGGCTATTATGTTATTAAACTGCTGAATGTTATCATGTTGGAGAGCACTATAAACAGTGTTAAATTTATTAGTGAGAAGAGGTATGTGGTAATGATAAAATGAAAATCAAGATAATTTTGTTAGTTCAAAGTGATAAGAGAATGACACATTCTATACATGAATATGGAATAAATTATTCAGTGCTAGAGTCCTTCTTTGGACAAAGTGAGTGGTGCAAATGTTTCAAGTGCTATGATTCTACAATTGAAAGTAATGAATTAGAACTGAAAAAAGTGAATTGGAAAATTGTATGAGTCATAACTTTAGACTTTCTGATATCAAGATATACTTCTCTGGAGTGGGCTCTATTAAGACTTCTTTATAATTGGTACGTTGGTGATTGAGCTCTCACAAGAAAAAAGAAAGCAGCCCTTGGTTTAGAGCATTTGCAAATATCTGTGGTGTGAATACTCCTAATAGGACTGCTTTCAAAGTCTGAACGTTGCCTCACTGAACTTGGGGTTGTGTGCATTGTGTGCAGTTGTCTCCCCAAGGGTGGCTTCTGCTGGCTTCGGCACACCACACAGCGTTCTCCACTGCATCCTTTCTCTCCTACACTGCACAATGGGAAAAACGCTTGCTCAAATGCTATTCCACCGAGATAATGTATTGGGAGATAATTTGGGGGGCAATGTTTTCTTTTGAAACTCCTTTTATTTGGTTCTATGGATTAATGGGTTTCCTTTTGGTAGATTTGTACATGCCTATAAAACACTTGGATCATTTTTACCCCCTTGCAACTGTGCTTGCCCCATTCTTTCCCCTTGTTTCATATATATATATATATATATATATATATATATATATATATATATATATATATTTGTGTGTGTGTGCGTGTGTGTGTGTGTGTGGGATTCATTGTGGGGGGACAGCTTCTTTCTTATGGATCCACTTATGGATTCTACTTTCTTTTCGTGCTGGCAATTGAACCCAGGGGCTTAACATAGAGCTACGTGCCAGCTCTTTCTTTAATGTTTTGAGAGAAGGTCTTGCTCAGTTGTCCAGGCTGGGCTTGTATTTATGATCCTCTTGCTTTGCAGGGTTCCTAGCATGCACCACCACACCAAGCTGCTTATTTATTTATTTGTTTGTTTATTTTACATGATTCCCTCAGAATAGGCAGGACTCTGAGCTCTTTTATTACTTCTCTGGAAAGAAATTATTATCCATGGTGGCTTTTTGGCCTCCAAATGAAATTCTTACCTCATGTGAGGCAGATTTAATATACAATTCCTTCCTTCTTTATTTTGAAAATGTATTTATTAAATCAGTAAATGAGCATTATCTCTGTTTTTTCTTCTCCTGGTACTGGGGATTAAACTCAGGCCCTTGTACTTCCAAGGCAGGCATGGTATCACTTCAGCTAAATCCCCAGCCCTAATCTCTGAACTGAGATTTCTCACTGGAGTTTGTCAGACGATGTTATCCTGTCTTCCACTGAATTTATTATAATTTATTTTCTGAAAAAAAAGCACTCAAGACCAATAAATAAGAATTACAATTCTCTAATTCATTATTTTTACAAGAAAGAAAGTGGGGGAGACCCATTAAAGTGCCCAACAGTGGCCATAGGCTTAATCAACACCAGATGCCTGATGGTCTATTGCTATAGACAGGGTTAGGTTTGAGAAACTGCAGATTAAATATGTCTGAAATGCTTCTGTCACTACTGCCACTAAAATGTTGTTGCCAGCTTTGTGGGACTGGGAAGTTTCCAAAGGTCCAAGGCTCATTGAATCTGAATAATATCAGTTTGAACCCTGAGGTAGGGAAGGGGAAACCATATGTCTTAGATTGGTTTTCTGGGTGTAGATCATGAGGTTCACATGAAAACCTAGTAAGGTGAAGGTAGGGGAAACATAATTTTAGGAGAAGTCTAATGGAAACTTGATCTATCAGGGAAATTCTGGAAGATAAGTTACCCTTAGAGTTTTTCCAGACTCAGGCCAGGCATCTGGGTTTACCTTTTAATACAAGTTGGCCATTGGCTGAAGGCCACTGGAGAAGATATACATTTCTAAGGGTTTCCAGCTCTCTGTTTGCTAGGGGCAAATGGCCTTTGGAACCTGATACAGCCCTCTAGAAGAATCACTGTTATGGCATATTAAGAGAAAAAACACATAAAAGCTTATTAAACCATCCTTAATGGTTGCAGTGCCTGGGGCAAACAGTACAAATGCAGGCCAAGGTAGCATGTGTGTAACATAAGTTCTATCATTTTAGTGTTGCAAACATAGTCTTAAAATAATACAGAATGCCAGGTTCAAATTTAGCCTTTCCAATTTCTTGATATTTCATGCAGAAACATGGTTGCTCAGAGCAAGCTAGCCCCTCCTTGGCCTCCTCCATCCCCACCATCTCTTCCATTACAAGTGGTTTAGAGAAGGTGAGTGGAGGCCCCATCCAGAGACCCAGAGCCTCTACAAGAGCTACCTTGGGCCATTGGAAGGCCCAGGAACCTAAATACCAGTGGATGGTTTTCTCTTGGGAAGATGGAAATGTGGAGGAGATTTATGTGGGGTCAGTAAAGAGACATAAAGCCCAGGGCTGTGAGGTTCTACAGTGGATTAGAAACATATGGGTGGGCACATTCTCTTGCCTTGCAGATTCCTTTCTTGTGGGGATGGGGGCAACCACAAGAAGGTCAGAGTGAGTACCTCTAAATTCAAGGCCCAGGCAAGCGTGGTACAGCTGTGCATTAAGTTTATCTGAGAATTGGATCAGAGGAGTGGGGAAAGATACTACCTCTCTTGGAAATAGGCTGCAAATCAGCACATTGGTCCAGCCTTTAGTTAGAGATCTGAGTGAACAAGTTATTGCTCTATGTAGGTAGAGAGAGAGTAAGGTCAAGGGCAAATTTAACATGCCTGTGAGGTATCACTGGATTCGGATGGAACTCACCTCACTTTTGAGTGAAAAAAAAAAAAATGAACAAACTATACAAAGACCACAACCAATTGTGAACACCGCAGAATAAGGGATAAGGAACAGTACCCTGGAATCTAGAAAGATCCCGTTTCTGAAGAGTGAAAAGAACCCAGAAAATGGTAGGCTATTCTTTAGCATTTTAAATAACAGGATTCAACTAGATACCAATTGTGAGACAAGAGCAGAATCCCATGAAAAGACAATAGGCTGAAAAGAAAGCACAGCAGTGGAGGCAGGAAAGACCTTCAGGTAAACTGAGAGCACTAAAACACGACAAGCACACAGTTGTGTGTAAATCAGAACCAGTTATGAGGACAGCAAATTTGAGGAGTTTCTCTATTCAAGATGTTGAAAGACTCCAGAGGAAGAAAGAAAATGAAAGGTTGAGTATATAATTAACTTGTGTTCCTAAGAAAAACATGAAATATGGAATAGAATTAGTAATAAAAATGGAAATAGGGCTGGAGGATTAGCTCAGTGGTTCTGGAGCCTGCCTTGCAAGCGCAAGGCCCTGAGTTCGATCCCCGGTAACCACATATAATGCTGGGCGTGGAGACACGCCCACCAACAATCAACACCGCGTACCACAGTGCCGGACGTGGTGGCTCATGCCTGTCATCCCAGCACTTGGGAGGCAGAGAGAGGAGGATTGCTGAGTTCGAGGCTTGCCTGGGTTACATAGGGAGCTCAGGGCCAGCCTGAACTACAAAGCAAGACCCTGTCTCAAAAAAAAAAAAAAAAAAAAAAAAAGGAAATAAAACTTAAGTCTGCAGATTTCAGGGGTGCAGTAAATTTCAGACAAACCTAGGAAGACCAACTGACTGACATCTAGATATACCCAAATAAAAATTTAAAAGTACACAACTTACAGATATCCTACAAACCATCAAAAAGAAGGTTATCTGCAAAGTGGAAAACAGATGGAGTCCCTCTCCAAGCATTCTGATACTATTTTTGGGGAACGACTTCTTCCCTATCCGAGTCATCATAATGGAGCTGTCAGTCAAGATACGTTGTCTTTTCCTGGGAATGTGACCCGAGACTAAATGGACAGTCTCTCCCTGGAACTGGAACTTTCAGAATGTAGCAAAAGGACAGGCTATCTCACTTCGGCTCATTCATCTTAGTTATAATTCCAGGATGTTCCTGTTCACTTCCTGTAAATTGCAGGCGTGGTGGCTTATTTCTGTGTTTCAATCCTACAAACTAATCTTCTCTTAGATTCTAAGTTCTGTATTTTCTCCATATCGCTGCATTTGGTTGGTAAGAGGCTCTCAGAGAAAGCTAGATTTTGAAGGAGCTGGAAGCTGCTCAGAATAAGGGTACCAGTTAAACTTCCTTTTCTGTGGGAGGTTATTGTTCCAACAGGACAAAGTAACTATCATGGCTCTCCATGTGGCCCAGAGGTGGTGTTTTGAGAAGCTGAATTAGGTGATGCCAAAATTTAATTTAAAGGGACGGTGGCATTCTGCAACAGTGGAGCAACATGGCTCCTCATGGTGGCCTTGGACACCAAAAAGCAAGAGAATAGAAAAGCAATTAACACTACAATCAAAGTCCTAAGATACAACCTCATGCTGATTTGCTGTGGGCTTACTACTTGAAGCCTTTCAGATTAATGATCAGTGAAGTAATGATCAGACTGTGGAAAGCATATTTCCTATAGACATCTTTCCCATTGTAGCATTTTGGATAAGCTAACAGCATATCAGATAGGCCGGTTTAGCTGCTGTTCATGTTAATGACAGAGTGTATTTTCAGTTCACTATCTCTACTTCCCACACACTCATGTGTATTCGCGCGCACACACACACACACACCTTTACATGTAGTCTTGGGAGAAATACAGAGAGCATCACACTCAAAGTATGAGGATTTCTTATGTTTTCTAAGGGAATTAGCAGAAGAACAAAAAATGGATTGATTTCTCTGTAAGCTAGTTGTTTAAAACTACAGGACCTCCAAGGCTACATGGAGAGGTCAAGGCCAACCTGAATTATGTAGCAGAACCCTGTCTCAAAAAATGCAACCTGAACCACACTAACCAGACTGAACCAATCTGCAGTAGCTATAGGATTTGGAGGGAGACAGGCAGCAAGCCAAGCATATAAAATAAGTATATTTAAGATTCAATATGTAGATGTACCAATTCCCCAAGATGAATTTATTATGTATCACAAGTACACACGCGCACGCGCACACACACACACACACACACACACACGAAGAAGAAGAAGAAGAAGAAGAAGAAGAAGAAGAAGAAGAAGAAGAAGAAGAAGAAGAAGAAGAAGAAGAAGAAGAAGAAGAAGAAGAAGAAGAAGAAGAAGAAGAAGAAGAAGAAGAAGAAAAAAAACCTGTGCTCTGGCCCATTAGGAGAAGCAGCAGTTCAGAGCTGGAAGTCAGGGACTAAAATCTGAAAGGGCTTGTGGTTCTAACCAAACCCTGAATCCAGCATCCCTGTCAGATTCTTCAGTGCTCCCCCAGCTCCTTCCGCCTCCATGGTTTCTTCCGGGCCCAGGAAACGTGGCTGCATGACAGAGGTGTCCTCAGGTGGAGTAAGGCCTTGCTGGGTGGGGCCTTGACATGTGCGTTTTCTTGATTTACCTATTTACAGTGTGATAACTCAGTGCTGAGAAACACACGCCCCATTTCTTCCCACCAGGTTGCTTAATGTAACAAAATGGCCTTTAAAATAAAATTGTTGGGCCAGGGATTTAGCTCAGTGGTTCTGGCATCTGCCTAGAAAGCACAAGGTCCCAAGTTTGATCCCTGGCACCACATACCACGATGCTGGGCATGGTGGCTCACACCTATAATCCCAGCACTCGGGAGACAGAGGCAGGAGGATTACTGAGTTCCAGGCTTGCCTGGGCTACATAGAGAGCTCAGGGCCAGCCTGAACTACAAAGTGAGACCCTGTCTCAAAAAAAAAAAAATTGTCAAACAGAATAATGATTTTCTGTATCTTCTAAACTCACTTGGAAGAATTTATGCTACAGAAATAAAAGAATTGTTGTATTGATCATGGTTCTTCAGAGGAACAGAACCAAACATATATATATAAAAAATTATATATAAAACTATATATAGAAGCATATACTATACTTATATTTCTATATAAAATTAGATAGCTATATAAATTATATATATGTAAAGGTGTATAATTATATATAAAATTATATTTATATGTCACTATGTATTTATATACAAAGTGTGCATTTAATATAATAGTTATATATAAGTCTACATTTAAATATAATTATATACTACATGTAAAATTATATGTATGGCACTTGAAATTTGTATTTTGCCTGTGGATCTGCAAACTCCATAAACAATCCTCAATGCATCCCCAGCCCCAGGCTTAGGACTTGAGCTCTGGGGAGCTTCTGGTGAGATGCTCCGGAGAGGCCCCACGTCCTGGGTGAGGACCGCAGCCAGACGCACCCGTACCACGCGCAGAAGCACAGCCCGGCTGCCCGGCTGCCTTGTCCTCTACTAAAAGGCCTCAAGTTTTACCTTCCTCACGCCCCACGAACCCCAATCCTTTGTACACATAACCGTGAAGATACACAGTGAGAGAAAGACAAAACACAAAACCATTTGGATCTTTTCAGCAAGGAGCGATTGAGTAAATTATAACATCTCCATATTTCTTGAATACTATGCAGTTATTTTTATGTGCACTGACCTATGGGAAAGGCCACCTGCAAAGCGAAGGGCAGAGAAATGGAATTATTGAATGATCATTCTTTTGTAAAAACACAGGAAAAAACCTAGTGGTGTGAATATTTACATAATGAAACCTACCGTTTTCTTTGCAGAAGTTGATGAGCTGATCATAATATTTATACGAAGACACAAAGGACCTATAATAGTCAACTCATTTTGAAAAGGAAGAAGGGGGAAAGGACTCACTCTTCCCAATTGGAAAACCTAACTAAGCTACAGTAATCAAGAAACCTGTCCTATGAGCAAAAGGGCAGACATACAGATCAATAGGATGGAATTGGGACCTAGAAATTATTCTATGTACTATGACCTGTTGATTTTTAGTATATGTGCTGCCGAAGCGAGCACAACCTGTTGATTTTTAACAGAGGGATTAAGACAATTAACGGAGAAAGAGGAGTGCTTTCAACAAATGATGCTGGGGCAAGATATCCACATGCAAAAAACTGAAGTGATCTTACACCATAGGAAACCGGTAGGTTTTTATAGTGATTACAATGTATCTACATATAAGTTTGGAGGAATATTACTATGTTAACCATATTATGTTTTCCAATCCATGAACATGAGACATCTTCCCATTAGGTCTTAAATTTCTTTTTCTTTTCTTGTTTTTCTTTTTGAGACAGTCTCACTTTGTAGTTCAGCCTGGCCCTGAGCTCACTATGTAGCTTAGGCAAGCCTCGAACTCAGCAGTCCCCCTGCTTCTGCCTACCAAGTGCTGGGATTACAGGAGTGAACCACCACACCCAGCACTGTGGTATATGGTACTGATTACTGGTGGGCTTGAGTCACCACACCCTGTATTGTTGTATGTGGTTACCTGGAATTGAACTAGGGACCTTGCGCTTGCTAGGCAGGTGCCAGAACCACTGAGCTAAACCTCTAGCCCTTAAACTTCTTTCTATATTTTTGTTGTAGTTTTCAGTTGACAAGTCTTGTACTTTTCTTGTTACTTTTATTCCTACATATTTTATTCTTTTCTGATGCTATTGTGAATAGAATTTTCTTATTTTCATTTTCAGATTGTGCATTGCTGGTGTACAGAAATAAACAGTTGCTTTGTATGTTGATCTTTTATTCTGAACTTTACTGAACACTAGAATTAGTTCTGAGTGTTTTTTTTGGGCCTTTCTTATGATTTCCTACATATCAAATCATATCATCTTTGAATACAGATAGTTCTACTTTTTCCTTTACAATCTTAATACTTTCTACTTCTTTTTTCCCATGCAAACTTGCCTCCAATTCAATATTGGGTAGAAGTGGTAAAGGTAGACATTCATCTTGTTTTTAACGGTAGGGGGAAACCCAGTCATTTTTTTTTTTTGAAAGATGGGAGTTTAACACTTATTAAAGTTAAGAAAAACCAGAAGAGCAGGGAGAGAAAAGGCTCTGAAGAGAGAGTTTGGGAAGGAAAAAATAAAAATAAAAATACACTTTACAGCATAGGGTAGGTTACTGTGAAGAGATATGATGGCCTCAATCTTTTATGAAGAAGAAACTGTGGGTTCTTAAAGTGGAGGAAGCTGCCTTCTATTTCTAGGTTGTTGAATGTTTTAATTATGAAAGGGCACTGAGTTGTGGTGAATAGCTTTTCATATCAGTTGACAATCATGTGTCTTAAAAAAAACCTTCGTTGGGGCCAGAGATTTAGCTCAGAGGTTCCGGCACCTGCCTCGCAAGTGCAAGGTCCTGGGTTCAATCCCCGGAAACCACATACAATGCTGGGCATGGAGACTCACACCCACCAGCAATCAATACCACATACCAATACCACAGTGCCAGGCATGGTGGCTCATGCTTGTAATCCCAACACTCAGGAGGCAGAGACAGGAGGATTGCTGAGTTCGAGGCTTGCCTGGGCTACATAGTGAGCTGAGGGCCAGCCTGAACTACATAAGTGAGACCCTGTCTCAACAAAACAAAACAAAAAAAACCTTTATTGATATGGTTTATTAAATTGGTTTTTAGATTAAACCAGCCTTTTATTCTTGAGATAAATCTTGGTTTGTCAAGTCAGCATGGTGGTGGCTACCTGTAATCTCAGCATTTGAGAGGCTGAGGCAGGAGAATTGCTGTGAGTTCAAGGCCACCCTGAACTACATACAAGATCCTGTCTCAAAACAACAACAACAAAAGTCTTAATTTGTCATGGTGTATAATTATTTTGACATGTTGTTGGGATTCATTTTGCTAGTATTTTGTTGAATATCTTTGCATTTGTATCTATGAGTTACTGATTACTCTCTTTTTCTCAGATGTCTTTGTTCAATTTTTGTAGCAGGGTAAGACTGGCCTTATTTTTTTTTTTTTTTTGAGACAGGGTCTCGCTTTGTAGTTCAGGCTGGCCCTGAGCTCACTATGTAGCCCAAGCCAGCCTTGAACTCAGCAATCCTCCTGTCTCTGCCTCCCGAGTGCTGGGATGACAGGCGTGAGCTACCATGCCCGGCACTGTGGTATGTGGTATTGATTGCTGGTGGGTGTGAGTCTCCACGCCCAGCATTATATGTGGTTATCAGGGATCGAACTCAGGACCTTGCACTTGCAAGGCAGGCGCCAGAACCACTGAGCTAAATCTCCGGCCCAAGACTGGCCTTATTTTTAAAAAGTTGGAGGGGCTGGGGATTTAGCTCAAGTGGTACCACACCAATGCTGGATGCACAAGGGGAGTTTGATCCCTGGTACTGAAAAAAATAATGTTGGGAAGTGTTCTTTTCTTTGGAAGCTTTTTGAAGTTTGTAAAGTGTGGATGTCAATTTTCTTTATGTGTTCAGTAGAATTTATTTAAAGTCCTCTGGTCGTGGCTTAACTTTGTGTTTAGTTTTTTGGCTCTTCAATTTTTTTTACTTGTATAGGTCTGTTCAGGTTGTCTATTTTTTTCAATCAATTTCAGTAGTTTGTGTCTCTATGGGATATTGTGCCTTACATTAGGTTATTTCCAAATAGTTTTTCATTACATTTCCTTTCGACTGTTTCTTTTTTTTTGCTTTTTTGTTTTTTGAGACAGGGTCTCACTTTGCAGTTCAGGCTGGCCCTGGCAAGTTCAGGCTGTAGCCCAGGCAAGCCTCGAACTCAGCAATCCTCCTGCCTCTGCTTCCTGAGTGCTGGGATTACAGGTGTGAGCTACCACGCTCGGCACTCGACTGTTTCATTTTTGTAAGGTCAGTATTATGTCTCTTGCTTCAATCCTGGTTTTGGTAATTTGAGCTTCTTTCTTGGTCAGTATAACTAAATGTCTGTCAGTTTTATTTTTTTCTAAAGAATTAAGTTGGCTTTTTCTCTAATATTTTATT
>PVIC010027224.1:10579-24052 GCA_004025085.1 Thryonomys swinderianus
TTTTTTTTTTTTTTTTTTTTTTTTTTTTTTTTTTTTGAGACAGGGTCTCGCTTTGTAGTTCAGGCTGGCTCTGAGCTCACTATGTAGCCCGGGCAAGCCTGGAACTCAGCAATCCTCCTGCCTCTGCCTCCTGAGTGCTGGGATGACAGGCGTGAGCTAGCATGTCCAGCACTGTGGTATGTGGTGCTGATTGCTGGTGGGTGTGAGTCTCCACGCCCAGCATTGTATGTGGTTGTCAGGGATTGAACTCAGGACCTTGCGCTTGCGAGGCAGGCGCTGGAACCACTGAACTAACCCTCCAGCCCTTAGCCTTTCTTTTTAAATTTCTTCTTCTTCTTTTTGGAAACAGGGTCTTGCTTTGTAGTTCAGGCTGGGCCTGAGCTCACTATGTAGCCCAGGCAAACCTCAAACTCAGCAATCCTCCTGTCTCTGCCTCCCGAGTGTTGGGATTATAGTCATGAGCCACCATGCCCAGCATTGTAGTATGTGGTACTAATTGCTGGTGGGTGTGAGTCACCATGACCAGTATTGTTGTATGTGGTTACCTGAGATTGAACCAGGGACTTTGTACTTGCTAGGCAGGCACTGGAACCATTAAGTTATATCTCTGCCCCCTTAAATTTCTTTTTCTTTTCTTTTCTTTTTTTTTTTTTTTTTTGAGACAGGGTCTCACTATGTAGTTCAGGCTGGCTCTAAGCTCACTATGTAGCCCAGGCAAGCCTCGAACTCAGCAATCCTCCTGTCTCTGCCTCCCGAGTGCTGGGATTACAGGCATGAGCCAGCATGCCTAGCACTGTGGTATGTGGTATTGACTGCTGGTGGGCGTGAGTCTCCACGCCCAACATTGTATGTGGTTACCAGGGATTGAACTCAGGACCTTGCGCTTGCGAGGCAGGCGCTGGAACCACTGAGCTAACCCTCTGGCCCTTTTTTTTTAAGAAGAAAAGAACATGCAAAATTTATTACATGCCAAAGTCATGAATATGTAAGAGTCTTTAGTTTCTTAAGATGTAAGGTTGGGCTGTTTGAATTTTTCTTTAAAATATTCAAATTTTTATCTAAGCCGTGAATAAGCTGAATTTTATAAATTTTTTTGTTTTTGCAGTACTTGTGATCAAACTTGGGCCCTTGTGCTTCCAATGTTGGCACAGTATCACTTGAGCTAAATCCCCAGCCCTGAATTTTATAAATTTTGATAAAGTGTGTTTAAATTTATCTTTTACTGTATTTTCTAATTTCCCTTTTGATTTGACCCATTGATTATTTAACAGTGTATCGTTTATACCCATGTTTATGATGCAAAATTTATAATAGCTAGATTTTAAAACACTGTATATGTTCACTATTAGATGAATGGACAAGGAAAATGTGGTATTTATACACAATGGAATACTATGCTGCCATAAATAAAGATACACATAGACATTCGTAGGTAAATATATGTAACCTGAGAACATAATGTTAAGGGAAATAACATAACCTCAAATATTGCTTGATTTCTCTTATATGAGAAACACTAAATAGATATAAATTTATATATAAAACAGATGTATATTATGCAGTTTAAAAAATTTCAATGTATATGTTAATTTGTTTCATTTATAATAAGTTATCTTTTTTTTTTTTTTTTTGAGACAGGGTCTTGCTTTGTAGTTCGGGTTGGCTCTGAGCTCACTATGTAGCCCAGGCAAGCCGCGAACTCAGCAATCCTCCTGCCTCTGCCTCCCAAGTGCTGGGATTACAGGCGTGAGCCACCACACCCAGCACTGTGGTATGTGGTATTGATTGTTGGTGGGCGTGAGTCTCCACACCCAGCATTGTATGTGGTTTCCGGGGATTGAACTCAGGACCTTGCGCTTGCAAGGCAGGTTCCGGAACCACTGAGCTAATCCTCTGGCCCAATAACAGTTATCTTAGTTCATTGAAAAGAAAGTCTGTGTAGTTATCTGATTATTTTTTGTAAGAAATCTTTTTGGTTTATGTCTTTTACTGAGTAACTACTTTGAAAATAATGATACACACTCTACTACATATTATTATTCTCTTATTATTTGGTTATGAAATCTTTTTCATAAAATAAAAGTACATTGTTTAACTTCCAGAGTTGTGAATTTCACAAATTTCACATCATTGAGTCTAATTTCATTCAGAGAACATACTCTGTGTGGTATGTTGAGTCTGATAACATTTCTGAGGCTGATTTCATGGTTTAACATAGGATTCATTCTGATACTGCTCTAGGAGGATCTGAGAAGATTATGTATTTGTTATGGTTGGGCAAATTATTCGGTTTGGTCTAGTTGGTTTATTATGGCATATATTACTTTAGAGTGTGATCTTGTAAAATCTTAGATATAGCACATTAGTGCAATGATATAAATATTTTCAGCAAAACATTAAAGGAACTCAAAGATTTTAATAATTGAATCTACTTGGTGGGATTGTTGATGACTTTCATTTTTATTCTGTTTCCCTATGTTTTCCAGATTTCTTCTGATGAGCACAAATTATGTAGTGATAATAAAATAAATTAAAAATAAATCAGTCAGGCATAAGGTATAAGCATTGCTAAAGGAGATAATAACAATTATGGTAAGATTTATAATTTCTTACCATGCTGAGCATTATGCAAACAGCAAGTTCTCAGTAGTTGTTTGTTGAATTAAAGATGACAGTTTTCTGACTATAATTTGAATTTTATTTGTTCAAATAGTAAATATAAAAACATAGAGTTGAGCCAGGGACTTAGCTCAAGTGGTACCGCGCCTACCCTGGAAGCACAAGGGCCTGAGTTCAGTCCCCTTTACCGACAAAACAAAACAAAACAAAACAAAACAAAACAAAACAAAACAAAACATAGAGTTGAGTGGTTATTTTGGCTTTCACAGTAAGCTTGCAGACTTATGTGTCAGAAATCGGGGGGAAAGTTCTGAAGAATTGGAATTCTTAACTTTTGAAGTAAATTTCCTAATATCTGCCAAATATCTTCTTTACTGCTATCAGTAAAATTGCTTATTTTTGGATTTGGCAGCTTCCTAGTCAATATTTTTTATTTGATGTTACAAGAATCTTAAGTCGTGCTCGCTTCGGCAGCACATATACAAGAATCTTAAGTAAAGTTTTGTTGCCTGTATTTTGCTAATTGTGCAACATACTGTATTAGGTCTTTTTAAATTCCCACCATATGAAATAAGTATGCTTAATAGTTTGTGATTAAATGAGAGCACAAGGAAAATACTTATTGGTCTGTGGCCACACTTAGTCTAAAAAGATCTGCAGTAAAGAAATAAATCTGTACATACATAAAAGGATCTGGAATGGCTTGAAAAAGGATATTTTCCTGTAACTTTTGAAAGCTGCTTTAACATAAATTTCGCAAAGCTTAAACAGCATGTCTAATCATCGCTGTGATTTCTGAGAGCACCATTCTCGCTCTTGAGCAGAGTAGTTGTGGAATCAGCACTTCTGGTAATAGGGCGGAATTGTCAATTGCGATGCCATCTGCAAATCGACTAATAACATGTGAGGCGATGCCAGTTTCTGTGCTGTATAATTTGGGGTGATTCTCATCACAACTGTGAGAGGCTCTATTGTGAAAGCAAGAGGAGGAGACTCCAGTCTCATTTCTTTCAAGACTGCAGTCTAGACTGCAAAATTTATTTCAGGGCACACTTTAGCTTTCTCACCCAGAGAAATAAAATACATTTCTCCCAAATCACATTTCCTTTTATTTCTGAATAAACATTCCCTCCAGGCAGCTCCTAAGGTATGGCCACACTTACGCAATTTATGGCAGGGAATTCAATGAAAAATTCTCCTATCAGTGTGTGCCAAGTTCCTGTCCCTGATAAATCTGCTGTGTTTGAGAGGAACAGGAGTCTGTAAGGCTGTTTTTATTGCTTCTCTATGAGGAGAGCACAAAATGGGAATTTTCCAATTTGTTAAAACACACAATGACTTTAAATAAAAATAAAATAGCCATGGAGGTCCCACCTTACTTCATTCTCCGGCTGCTGTTAAGATTTTCATAGTTTTTTTTTTTCTTTGATTCAACACTGAGGTTAGAGCATGAGTTTAGGAATTAAATGAATTTCAAGCCAATGGTTGTTTACTTGAGGGAGATGACAAGTTCTTTGTTTCTCCCCTTTCAAGTTCTCATACTATCTGTGTGCATAGGAGGACTGTGTGTGTGTGTGTGTGTGTGTGTGTGTGTGATTGTGTATAAGATCAGAAGGAAATATTGTCCATTGTTTGGTTGAAAATGTTTGACCTGCTATTTCATTCTTTATGTTGTCTCAGAAAATTTATCTGTGGTTTTTTTTTTTTTTTTTTGAGACAGGGTCTTGCTTTGTAGTTCAGGCTGCCTCTGACCTCACTATGTAGCCCAGGCAATCCTCGAACTCAGCAATCCTCCTCTCTCTGCCTCCCGAGTGCTGGTATTACAGGCGTGAGCCACCACGCCTGGCACTGTGGAATGTGGTACTAATTGCTGGTGGACGTGAGTCACCAGGCCCAGCATTGTATGTGGTTACCGGGGATCGAATCAGGGCCCTTGTGCTTGCTAGGCAGGTGGTGGAACCACTAAACTAAATCTCTGGCCCCTGTGGGTTTTTTTTAGTTGTGAACTTAAGGTTTCAGGACTCCAGTAGGGGTGCTGTGTACCAGAAAAGCTGGTGGCTTTGTCCCTGTTGAGTTTTGAGGCTGAAGGCTTTAACACAAGGCCGGAGGAGATGATGGGCCCAAGGCAACATCTGGAGGAGATGCTGAGCCCTCTGGAGAGGTGGAAGACACATGACGCTTTGCTGATTTAGATCTGGCCTCAGACTTGGAAATCACTCAGTGCTATGGTTTAAAATTGGCCTCTCCCCAGCACAGGTCCTTTTGTAGGTGAAGAGCTTCCTGCTGCAGTGAGGGGAGGGGGCAGCGGGAGGCCTTCGGGTTATGGGGGCGGAGCCTGCTTTTCTTCCCTGCCGGCTCACTCCCAGCAGCTCAAGGCCCTGACCGGAAGCCAGACAGATGTCAGCACCAGGCTCTTGGACTTTCAGACCTGTGACACACATCGTTCCTCTGTAAATCCCTCTGTCTTACTTGTCTGTTAAGGTGCCAAAAGTGGGCTTAGACACAGCCTAACAAAGACCTGCCACTGATTAGATTAAACTCTTGTTTGTCATAAAAAAAGAAACCATAATGTGGAAAAAACTCTTGCAACCATCAAGCTACATTATAAACATGTGTAATATTTCGTTGTATTTGCTTTATGTCTCTCTCCTCCCCACACAACACTACACACACAGGAGAGGAAAGCATGCCCCCACTCCACCCAGGGCAATATTATTGTATATTTGGACACCAATGTAGTTCATGCACTTAAACTTGCATGAACAGTATGCCATGATGCTGTGTGTCCATGAAATTCATGTGATGGACAGAATGCTGTACTTGCTGTTGTGTTGTGCAAAGGGATCTTTCCACTAGATGTATTTCAAGTACCTGACATGGAGATCCACATGGCTAGTTTGTTCAATTACTGGTTCCCACTTAGGGGTGCTTCTCAGTGCTGAGGTGAGCAGCACAGTGTGTCTGTCCGTCCTCTGACTCCCAAGTATTAAAGCATTTCCAGTTTCCACTACTACAGACATCGCTGGGTTGTTCTTGGTGTTTCACCATTCCGAATGTTAATTGCTGAAGATTTCTGGAGAACACCCTTTACCAAATTAAGCAAGTTCCTTCCTATCCCCTCACTATTAAGTGTTGTAAACTCTTCTTACAGTCAACTTTACCTTTCCTTCTGGACTTCTCTCAAGTCCAAAAGTTTATCAGCAATGTTTCTTTAGATGAGACAGTGTACTCTATTGAAAACAAGTTTTCACAAATACAACTGTTGCATTTCATTACATTGTTCTTCATGTTTCAGCTCCCCTGGTTAACCAGTTCCCTGCCTTTATCAGTTTATAGTGTTTACCATTAAAATATTTGATATCTAATGTAAAATTACTTTGTTTCTTAAATCCATTTAATTTATAATAACTCTTGTTATGTTTGTTTTTGAGATACAGTCTGAAAACATGTAGTTCAGGCTGACCTCGAACTCCTGGCAGTTCTCCTACTTTAACCTCCTGAGTGCTGAAATTACAGGCATCATGCCATGACTCATCATGCCTGGCTACAATTTATAATAATTCTAACCATTTTTGGATAGGAAGATTCTACCTAAAATCAAAAAGAGAATCTCTTAGAGAACAAAAATTGTCATAAAGTATTGAGATATCTTTGCACCCTAAATAACAACACTGACGTATTTGAATTTAGTATATATATATTTTTCAGTATAAAAACATATTTAAGGACATATGCCAGGCTCAGTGGTGGAGCCCTTGTCCAGCATGCCTAGAATTCAATCTCCAGCACTACAGAAAACAGAACAAAATAAATATAGAGAAATGAATTTTAAAAAGTGGTCTTACTATAAATACTTCAAAAGTTAGACATTTAAGAAATAAAGTAAAAATGAAATAATTTTTATCTTATTCATATCCTTTGTACATTTTGTGCTTCACAGCGAAACTGAAACGGTATAAAGCACCCCACACCTGCTCTTTACTATGCTAGTAATATGAGAGAATTAAAATCAGGAATGGAATGGACAGTAAATATTTTGTATTTTTCTCATTGGCTGGAAGCCAGTGAAGCTGTGGATGTCATTCCTACGGTCGCCACTGGAGGTCAGCCGCAGCCCCTTAAAATCCCTCCCATCACAGTTTCCAATATGGCGCCCTCTTCAGAAAATCTGTAATTATGTGGAGGGGTTGGAAGAGAACAATATTTAGAGTAAGTCCTTCAAAATATTATTAATACAGCACTGTGTAGTCACAGTGATGTTGATGCTATAGTACTATAGATGTATGTGTCCTTCCAATTCTCTCCCCTCCGCCAGATAAACATGTTCTTCCATCTGTGTGGGCAACTCTGTATACACAAGTAATTGCTTTATTTCAAATCCACCACAGTATGAGCCAAGATATTGTCAGATATTAAACAAACACAATATGAGAAGCGTAGCCACGCAGAGAGGGTGTAAACTACCACCTACATAACAGAAGAAGTGTTTGTTTCTCTGTGGATGCCCTTACTGGTTGCACTGTCACCTTCTGAGGGCGTGAGATACTAAGGGAGTTTACTCACACTAGTGTATGCCTGTAAGGTCACTGTATCACTTATGCAGTGATCCCTGCAGGTGTTCAGAGATAGCTGAGATGCAAAGTTTTTCATACTTGTGGAGCTTCAGTAGCCCAATCAGTTAGTGCACGGTACTTATACATAATATTTTCTACTTGTACTGGGAGCTCAACTCATACTCAAATTGGCTTTTGCTTTCATAAGACAATGGTGCAGACTGACCTGGAATTTGGGCCTTTATTGGAGAAGACACCTCGATCTTTAGGAGACCATGCCCTCAAATATTTCCCCTAATGGTGAGCCTTGATCTGTGAAATTCCATTAGCAATTACTTGGAGTCTGTCTCAGTCACTTTTTCACCACTGGAACGAAATACCTGATATCTACAGCTTACTTGGTTCAAGCTTTTAGAGGAGTCAGTCCCAAGACAGCCCGGTCCAAGGCAGGAAGAGCCTCGGTGGAAGAGCCTGCATGGAGGAAAGCTGTTTGCATGATGGCAGCCGGGAAGCACAGGGGGAGAGGAGGAGCCAGGGACAAAAGCACACCCTCTGGGCCACCCCGTCAGTGACTACCTCCAACCAGGCCCCGCCTCCTCACAGCCCGTTCAGCTCCTGGATCACTGGAGGTGAATCCACCAATGAGTGTACCCCTCCCTCGAGATCCAGTCACTTTCCCAAAACTCCACCTGTGAACTCACGTACGTTTGGGAGACATTCTAGGTCTAAAGCATAGCAGAGTCTTTCCTGAGAGAGAAATGCTTCAAATAGGTTAAGTTGAGTTATCAATGCTTTTCCAGTTTGTCTAGTCTGGGATACAATATTGTGTGGCAAAGCACAAGATGAACTTGGCATATCTTCTTGGGGATCGTATTTGCTCACTGAATAAGATAAAACACACTATTAAATCCTGACAAAGAGATAAATTCAACACTCGCATGACTTTTAATAGAAAACACGTGTCTAAGCTTTCTGATTGCAGTACTCTGCGTCTCACCTTACACCTTCCGGGTGTTTGGGGTCACTATTTTCCATCTTTTGCCTTGGCAGACTTCTGGGAAAGTTGAGAAGCCTAACTAATTAGCTTGGATTTATTTAATATCAACGTCCAGCTCTTATCTATGGTAGAGATAATAGAAGTCATCAGACACAGGACTGGTTTGTTTGGAAGGCAGGCTGGTGTTTCGGAGGCTAGGCCCTTCCACGGCCTTTGCAGGGCTCTGCTGTAGGAGCCTTTGGACAGGAGAGAGACAGGGGCAGGGCACTGGCTACTCACGAGGTCACCAAAAGTCATCTGTTCCCCAGTTTGTTCACGAAATACCTTTGGCCTTAATTAAATCAGTCCCTAACTGAGAAGAAGCCCATACCACCTGACTGAGGACTGAGAGTTTATACTCTGTCAGTGGAGATCCTCCTTGTTCGGGACCATCTTCCTCCGAGTGGGATTGCTTTGAGACGCTCTGGCACATGTTCCTAAGCTTTCAGAGCCAGAAGCCGCAGGCTGACAGATCTGGTGGATAAGGGGATGTGGGCTGTAATGTTTTTATGAGTCTGCCCTTCCTTTGGATGGCACTTGGCAGTGGGATTCACTGTTTTTTGTTTTTTAAAAAATTACCCCTTGGGAAAACTCTCAGGAAAGAGGGCCTCGGAATTGCTTCAGAAAGGGGCCAGAAAGACAGGATAAGTGTGTTTGAAGGGAGTGGACTGCTCTGAGGGAGACTAATGACAATGTGTCTTTTAATGTGATACATTTTTCCATTTAAACAAATACCATATGTTTTGATTAACCCTTGTAGGTATTTTGTAGAGTTTTGGGAACTTTTTTTTTTTTTTTTTTGAGACAGGGTCTTGCTTTGTAGTTCAGGCTGGCTCTGAGCTCACTATGTAGCCCAGGCAAGCCTCGAACTCAGCAATCTGCCTGTCTCTGCCTCCTGAGTGCTGGGATGACAGGCGTGAGCCACCACGCCCGGCATGTGGTATTGATGGCTGGTGGGCATGAGTCTCCACGCCCAGCATTATATATGGTTACCGGGATCGAACTCAGGACCTTGTGCTTGCAAGGCAGGTGCCCGAATCACTGAGCTAACCCTCCAGCCCTTTTGGGAACTTTCTTGACGCTGTGTCCACCTTCATGCAAGAAACTCTACAGATGGTTAATGCATGCTTATTACGTATCTATCTATATTTTTCCTTAAATGTTACCTGGAAAAAAAATGGTGTTTTTTTTTTTATTGAGACAAGATGGGTGATTCAGAGATCCTGAAAACTTCCTACGATACTTTTTGTGGTACTGAGGTTCAAACCTGTGGCACTCTGCCGCTGAGCCACATTTCCAGTCTCTTTAATTTTTTATTTTGCGGTAGGGTCTCTCTAGGTTGCCCAGGCAGGACTCGACCTTAGAACCCTCTTGCCCGATTTCATGGATGCCCAGAACCTCCAGCTGCATTCTATGCTTCTGAAGACTGTCGCCCTCCCTTGAAGCCAGCCAAACCTCATCATTCTATAAATTTTGGGAAGACAAAGTTGCCGCCCTTGGCATTTTAGTGTCAAAAGGAATGTGTGCTTTAGCAGAGCCTAGGGAAACAAGGGTCTCCGAAGCTCACGTAGCAGTTATACGGCTGGCTAGTTTTATTACCAGTTAATGGCGTTTGTATTTGTGCTTTTGCAAATAACCATGAGCAATCAATTGTTAAGTGTGGACAGTGTGAGAAAACTACTGAGGGGTCCTGGAGCCCGGTTGGGGGCAAGGGCTGGCTCAGGAACTGTGCTGAGCCAGTGGACGCTTCAGGAGGGGTTTCTGTTGGGCACATTGTGTCGAGAGGGATTACAATGTGGTAATGTGGTGTTAACGCACCTCCTGCCTCACTGCAAGTGCACCATTTCCATTTGTGGGGCACCACCCACTTCATTCACCCTGCAAAAAGGAGCGTCTGCGAAAATCCTGCGTCCTGAGTCTCTGAAGAACATTATTATAATGGCTGAGAAGATTCAGGGAGTAAAGTTGATATTTTTGCCTTTTCCATTCATTTGCTGGAGGACCTTAGACAAATTATTTAATTCTCTCTCTCTCTGAGTCTGCTCTCTACCTGTGAAGGACAAAGACATGATTGCAGCTGTGGAGATGGTTAGGAGAGAAGTGAGGAGCTGATGGTGGAGCGTCTTGCTTCTCACCTGGTGAGTGGACGGAGCGCAGTGCTGAAAGTAAGGACAGAGACACCCTGGAGCAGAGCAGACGCCACAGCTCAGCCAGGGACTGTCCGGCTTTCAAAAGGACCCGGCACTGTCTGGAGGAGCCAGAGTTCTCTGGGACTCTCGTCCACTCCTTGGCCAGCGCCTCTGCAGATTTATTTTGTCTACTTATTCTGGGCTTGGTGTCTAGTGATGCCCAGCCTCCTGGCTTAGAGGTGGGGGTGCAGCTGGGCACAGTCTGCCGAGCTGCCCACGACACTCGTTCTGGGGCCACGTGGCAAGGCAGCCAACGTCTCTTCCTCAGGGTGGCCAAGACTCCAGGCTGATCCTCATCCCCAAATTCTGAGTTCTGAGAAGAACTGAGGTTCGTATCTCGCAGCAGCCTGGAGCCCAAACTCTTTGAAGACATGTTGTCCACGCAGGTTTCTTTGTGTGCTCCGTGTAAGGGATCCCGAGAAGCGAAAGCGCGTGAGGGCGTTCACCTGGGCGCAGGGACCCTCGGGGAGGCTGCCGTGGGGCGGGAGGGGCCGGCAGTGTCACCGGGAGAATCCTGGCCTTTGGGCCTGGCGGCGCCTAGCAGGACAAGCAGCTCCTTCCAAAACAAAGGAAGCGTCGGTGCAGCCTGGCCGGGGGCTGCAAGTGGCTGCGCTGTTCCCATCTGCTCTTCTCCGTGCACACACTTAACAGGAAGTTGAAGCGCACAGAAGTTATGATGAAATTGCCAGCTTTTCCCCTTGAATTTAATTTCTAAGGGAGGGGTCCCCCTGCGTTAAACGTCTGTTCTTCAAGTCTTGAGACGACCAGGAGATGGCGCCAGGGCTTGGTTCTTATTTGAGTCTTTCGGGCCCTGGAGAGACCCGCCCATCGTCTCCCAGTCCTGATGGCGCAGAAAATCAGTACAGAAACCCTGCCGCAGTCCTCCCGGGGTTAAATGCTTTCCTCTTTTCATGAGGCCAAGAAGTGAGTTTCTGGCTGTGCGCCCCACATTTCCAGCTATCGATCCCCCACCGGTCAGAGGGTCTCCCTGCTAGCGTGGTCTTCTTACTTTGCCAGCGTGAAACAGAAGAGAGTTTAGAGAGGGATTTTGAATACATTAGATTAGAACTTTCCAGCAAGATCGTACTGTTTGGAAAATGGTGGACTTCATACACTCTTCATGTTCTCTTTAGACTCTTTGCACTGATCTGTTGTCAGCGCCCAGAACCGTTACTCACGCCAAAGATCCCAGTGCTTTCTGCTAGGAAGTGTTTACACTTCAGGGCTGACTTTCTAGCACGATTAATAAAAATAACCGCTGCAACACAAGAACTGCCTAGGCGTGCGTGTCTGCTTCTCATGTTCCAGAGCATGTCAGGCACATACAATTTTGGTCATCTTCGCAATACGTAATCTTCTGGATTTGCATTCTGTGATTCCGTTTTTCAGCTCTGAAAACTGAATTGTACGTTCCATGGTTTGTCCGCAGCTATTTAACCTCTGGACAGCGCTCGGGGTTTGACACCCAGGCCATCCGGCTCCAGGTGGTATGATGTCCACTATGCCTCGCAAAGCATGACTGTGGGAGATCTGTGGGTGCCCCGGGGACAGCGACCAGTGGCTCCGGGTAGTTTGCTGCGCTGAGAAACACTCAGGTGCAGGGAGAGAGGGGCTGCTGAGGTTCACTGCTTATTCAGCACTGCGCCGCGGTGGTGGCTCCTTGCAAACTTCAGAGCCCTTCCGAATCCGAGGTGTGCTCCCCCTTCTCTTTTCCCCTTGCTTGCTGCTCTCCAGGTACCTTTTTCTTTTCAGAGCTTGGCAAGCCCATTTCTTCTCCCGGGCCTTTGCACCTGCTAGCCCCTGACTGGCATGGTCTTCCCGAGAAATCAGTGCAGTCTTTTCTCACCAGAGAATCTAATGAGGCATTACAGGATCCCCATTATATTACTCTGTCCTATCTCCTTTATTGCTCGTGGGATAGCTCATATGATTTTTTTCGTTGTTTCCTTGGCTTGTTTACCCGGGTTTGCTGTCTGTTTGCCCTCATTAGAATGTAAGTGGTGTGAGGCAGGGATTCTGACAGTCTGACTCATGACTGTATTCCTAGAAACCAGAAGATTCTAAACCCAGAGGAGGTACTTTATTTTACTTTAAAATAATAGTTTTTATTGCACATTAATTGTACAAATTAATAATTTTTTTTCTAATGCTTCCATAGATGCATCCATCATGCTTTGATCATACCCGCCCCCTCCTTTGTCCCACTTTCCCCCTTATACTTCTACAGAGAGGTGCTTCATTGTACATATTGAACGAAAGTGATGGGAACATATTGTCAAAGCTGTACCCAGGACGCTGGAGTGTAGGTACAGCAGCCAGGCTGATATGCAATGACCAGTCCAGCCCATGGCGAGGGTGGAGGCAGCCTAGACGGTGGTTAGGTGAAGGGCCTCTGGGCTGGCGGGCTACTCACTGGTACAGTACTGCCCCACTAACTGTGTGACCTAGGACACATTATTTAGTTCTTTTGTGCTGAAATTCCTCACCAACAAGTTGACCGTGATGTTCAGTAACAGTGGTTGATGGTAGCTGCCACTGTGGGGAACAGGAGAGTCAGGTACTGAGTGCTTAGAAGGGTGTTTGGCACGTGGTACTGCATGAAACTGAAGCAAAGCTCGTGGCTGAGCCCACTGGGAAAGATAAAGATGCTGGTGCTGGACAGGACTGGAGTTGGATCGAGGAAGGTGGGGCATGGGGTGCACTTGTCTTTACTTTGTTGCCTAACTTTTCCATAGAAATTATTGAACAAATATTTAGTTATTGGCCTATTTATTTTTATTTAATAGCTATTTTGTTATTTTCCAATTATTTATTGAAGATTTACTCTGTGCCAGAGCCCGGAATGTGACCATAAAATGATTTTTAAAATCCAAATAAATTTTATTGATTCTTCCCTTTAAAAATTTCCTCCTCCTTCTTTTTTTAGGTGAAGAAGACACTCTTTGTTTTTCCCTCCTCTTTGTTGATTTGAATTCTTGACTTCTGTACTTTTTTTTTTTTTTTTTTGCTTTTTGGAGACAGGGTCTTGCTTTGTAGTTCAGGCTGGCCCTGAGCTCACTATGGTGCCCAGGCAAGC
>PVIC010027225.1:0-23983 GCA_004025085.1 Thryonomys swinderianus
TATTGATGTTCAGGTCTGAGCTGTACAGCTAGTTCAGTGCGGGAGCTGAGAGTCTTCCAGCTCATGAAGCACTACTTGTTGCTCCTCCTTTAGTGCCTCTAAGTGCTTAGTGTGTAATTACACAGTGAATGAGCAGTTCTTACAACTGATTTAACATCATTAAACTTCACACCTTGACTTCTCTGCCACTAATACAAGAATGAGTGACAAAGCAAGTAAATTCATGAGTGACAGAGATTGTTATTAAATTAAGATTGAAATAACAATTTCCAAGATTTTTACCTATACTTTACTTCCAACTTATAGTGACTAGGTCACGATCCTTCTACTCTGTTAGAAACCAAAGAACTTCAAGAAGTCAAGCAGCAGATCATAGTGAAGCAGGGAGTTCAATGTGTGTGAATAGATGGCTAAGCATTTTGTGTGTAGCCTCTTCTTTGGTATGACTTGGTATTGCGAGTGCGGAAGAAGCTATTAGCCTTTCTGAGATTCTGCTTCTCAGAATCAGCTAGGCCTTTACTGGCCTACTTTCAACAATTGACTAGAGTTTCTGTATAAACTCTTGGGCCTTATCACTAGGTCTCCGAATGTCTTCTTGAGAACTCATGATAGTCTGGTCGTTCAAGTTTCAGTGTAGCCTGGATGTTTGAGCTTGATTCATTGCCTGCTCTGGCCAGACATCTTCACAGGATTTTCCTCCTAGATTGCAGATCTGTTAATTGATCTCATTAGTCAGGTCCGTGAAGATGGTGTGCAAGCTTCAGTAGCAGATTTGGCCCTTTCTTGTGAGTTTTGCCACACTGCTGTGTGAGCGGAAACTGGAAATCAGATTCCTGAAGATCTCTGTCTTCCCAGATGTCTCACAATGGTTCAGCATGTCTCACCCTCATTCATGTATGTCCTGTGCTTAATCTAGTTTCTTTGGGCCCTTCTTCCCCTCTCTGTGCATGCTTCCACCTTACGGGCACCAGTGTAACCTTCACATCTTTCATGAAACCATCATTCATCACTCCATCTGCATTGATCAACCTTGACAGGATTCTTGCCTATACCACGTACTATAATCTAATTAAATCTTTTTAAGGGTATATAATTCATCCAAGAGATCTTACAGTTCTGGGAATGAGAATTTTTGGCTTATGTCTATAGCATTCTTTAGTGTCCACTCAGAGATATGTATGAGGTAGTAAATGCTTGAATTTACTTATTTTATTATTAGTTTATAAATGCACTGCTTAAATTAAATAACTGAAGGCCATTTGAATATGACTGTGTTTAGATATATTTGTTTTAACACCTCAGAATACTAAAATAATTATAACAAGTATTTTTTATTCTTAAGAAATAAAATATAGGGCCAGAGGATTAGCTCAGTGGTTCCGGTGCCTGCCTCACAAGTGCAAGGTCCTGAGTTCGATCCCCGGAAACCACATACAATACTGGGTGTGGAGACTCACACCCACCAACAATCAATACCACATACCACAGTGCCGGGCATGGTGGCTCACGGCTGTCATCTCAGCACTCGGGAAGCAGAGACAGGAGGATTGCTGAGTTCGAAGCTTGCCTAGGCTACATAGTGAGCTCAGAGCCAGCCCGAACTACAAAGCGAGACCCTGTCTCAAAAAAAAAAATATATATATATATAAATTTATAAATATAAATATAAATTATATATATACAAATTGAGTACATTTCTCACTTCTGGTCATTGAGTTTTTTGTGTGTGAATTACAAAGGAGTTACTTGTCTGAAGAGGAGTTTATCTAAGCTTCATAAGTCTGTGAGGACTTGTTGTATCATGCCTCTATTGCAGTATCAGAAGCAGCTTGCAGTGGTTTCTGGAGCTCCTCATATATGATCTGTTTAAAATAGGTTTCTTTTCAGGATTCTTGATTTAAATACTCTTTATATGACTTAAATTTTAAGTATCCTGAAATAATCATTCTTTAGTACCTTGTTTCTCAAATTGTTAAGAGCTTCTTGGTTTTGTTATCCATGGGAAAAGGTGCTTTTCCAACTTCTTGTCCCTTTCAGAACTGATACAAAACTCCTGAAAATTGTCAGTTTTGGTACAGTTTTCCAATATTCATCCAAATTCATCTTCTTACTAGTGTGGACTATGTATGATTTTATCTTAGTCTTACTCTCGTTTACAAATGAAATATCTTAATCTTTTGATAAATTGGAATTGTTGATGTGTTTTATATTTGAAATACAAGCATCTTTTCCTTACTTACTTACTTATTTACTTATTTATTTATGTTGCAGTGCTGGTATTGCAGTCAGACAGTACCAGACAAGTGCTATACTACTGAGCCACACCATATTTCTTACAACAAAGCATGCTTTTCCTTACCGTTAACTTTTTAGAAGGACGTGAAAATAACAATTTGCCAAATGAAGTCCCTCTATAATATTAAACTCTATACATACCATCAGCCCACAGAAAACTTAAAAGTTGTAATAAACTAAAAGAAATGGGAAACTTCGATAGTTTAGAACGTGCATGTGCTACATAATAATGCATAAAAGGTATACACAAAATTAATATGCATAGGTAAAAGATACAATATATATGCATATACACACTTTAAGAATAAAAACATATATATTAAAATTATAACTGTGATACCCAACAAATCACCAAACATAAAATATGAGTATCTCTAACTTCATTACATTGTTTATTGAAATAGTTTACAAAAAGCAAGTAGTGTGATTCATTTTAAAGTCTCCCTAATGACAGGTACTGTGTCGGAGGACAGATGACCTTACCTCATTAGTGTGAATTTACCTGCAAGGCAAACATTTTCCAATCAACACTAATTTGCATATAATTTATCAAGAGAGAAGTGCCAAATAATTTTGTTTAAAGATTTCCCTTTGTTTTAAGTGTCATTAGCAGTTCTGACTAATCCAATTTTTACAATCTCATCAGTGCTTTTAGAAAATCTCTCTGAACTCGTCTGGAGGATGCATTTATTCCTGAGTGTCCTATATTGCATTACAGCACAGTGGAGAGGCGCAGTCTGCTGCAGATGTTTATGTGAAATGCAGTTAACACTCCTCCAATTTAGTTTTTATAGGGACACAATCAATTTTTATTCATTTAAAAACCAGAATGCTTTCTTTTATTGTGTGCAGCCTCTCCTGATTATAAAACTAAACAAATTATTCCTCTGTTTGTACTAAATGATGCGATTGGGGAAAGGCAATGGCATTCGATAAGTGTTCCACATATACACCAGGCAAATACATAATAATCCTCTCTTAGGTCTGATCCTTGGGATGGATTATGTAAAGCATTTTTTAGTTTTACTTCCTATAAATACTCATAAACTGAATGTAAATCTTGCATGGGGTAGTCTGCAGACTGTGTCATCTAATCTTATGTTTCAATAGAGTTTTATGGTTTATGGGCTACTCTCATGATGTTAGATTACATCATTTAAATGCTTAGCTTCTATTGTTAAGGCTTTGAAATTATGTTTCCACTGTTGCTCCAGAAGATTTCTGTAGCTCTACAGGTTTATTGCACTACAATTTAAAAAATGCATTATTGAGTGTCAATATTCATCATGAAACATAGCAAAAGATTTAAAGGAGTAACATACATTTACATACTGTGTGCTTATATGTTTAATTCCTTTAAAAATCTGTTTACTGAAACTTCATAACAACAAAGTGGAGAAACTTACCAAATCTGGTTTATAAACCCCTGTCTTTACTAGGTTCTTGGTCTGTTTGTAGCCGTGCAATACTCAAGAGGGTTGAACACTGCCAAAGGAAGACCCTGGAGTAGAAGATTATTTTGAGGAGCTGATAATAAGAGGAGCTAATAGAAAGCCTTTCCATAAACTGTGTAGACTCCTTTTACAGGATAGCATTAAAAATTCTTTTTAATTATGCTTATTTAAAATTATGTGTGTCTGAGACTTGAACAGGGTGGAAAATATTAGAAACATGGTTAGGAGAAAGTAGGAAAGCATTTAAACAGTCTTCTGCTTTACGTGGTATCTTTGTCCCACCTCAATTCTCAAATAAGTGATTAGACCACATCCATCTATATTTTTGTGCCAAGCACAAGTCTGTATTGTAGGGATCACTTTTATTTGGCTTATGCTTACATAGATAAGTTTAATAATTCATAAGAAGTAAATTCATGTATTTTACCACTTATATATGAATCCATTTATTCAATAAAACATAACAATGCCCCTACTGTATCAGTACATATTAACCACCAGGGACTAAGCCACATGGCTTCTACCCTCAAGAAGTGCACAGTTTATTTTAGAAGAACAGATTTAACATGAAATGACAATAAAAAAGATATTGAAAAGTATAGTATTGTAACATAAGAGTTTCCATGGGGTAGCTGTGATTCTGGATCATGTGAATGAGATCAGAATACATAGAGTTTAGAGGAAAACTACTATGAGGTGGAGATATTAAAAGGTTCCCAGGTCCTTGAGTGATAGATAGGAATTGAGTACATAGAAAACACAATTCTGGAGGAAATTATTTAGATTACTTCAAAGATGTCCCTGTCACATTCTCAGAACTGGAACTTTTTCAGAAGTCTATGAAAGCAAGCTGTGCAGATGGGTGTAATATATATGTATACATACATACACATACTATGCATATATAGTTTATATGTGTATAGATATTTTTTAAAAGACAGAAATATTACTTTGATAAAGTTCCTATAATAAAACTTGAACTACACTGAGTCTGTTTAGGGTTTTAGTTGAATATCTACCTTTGTAAATATTATATCAACTCCTATTTTCTTTTATTTTTGAGACTCAGAACTTTCTGAATCACTAATTGTTGTTTTGTGTGTCCTTTGGGCATTCAGTTAAATTTTTCCTAACTACCAATAAAAATAGTTCACATTTACTTTGTTGTTAGCTTTGAAGAAATTCATACTTAAAATACACTTTCATAGCAAGGTATTTCTGAAAGTCCTTGTTTTCTTGACAACTTTCTTCTACATTCTATGTAGTTATCCTGCTTTTGGTAAAAAGTGTGATTCTAGTCAGTATTTTTAGAGAATCATAAGTAGCTTTTCTGAGTTGAATTAATGCCATTTTACCTGCAGCTTTTTCTTTTGCAACAATACTCTTATCATCAAGGTAATGTGCAAAGAGTGTGCTTTCAGATTTAGGTCTACAGAGAATGGAGCACTTTATTCTACTTCTTATATATGTTTCATTATTACATTTATGAAGGAAACACAGAAATAAAATATATGAAACAGTGCTGAAGCATATAATTTCTCAAGGTTTTAATTTGCAATTAAAATAAATTTGAAAGTCATTAATCTCATTGAAGATGATTTATAAGTGTATAAATATTTAAATTTACATTTAATAGTAAGCCCAGCATTCAGATAATTAAGCAAAAGGAAATCTTGTAGTTGTTTATTTTAGATTGAAAAAAATCATTTTTTAAAATTGAATTCTTTATTGGTACATTTTATATACAGCTCACAATCACACTCAACATTGGGGAATTTGTGCCAGTATATGACAGAAGTTAATTCTCATTTTACCCATATCCCAAGCCACCTACAACTCCCCACCCCTTATATATATGCTATTTCTTTTTCTTTCCAAATCATTTGTATTCTTTCCCCTCATTACATTCCCCCCGCATTCCCTTTGAATATTTCCTATTTTACAAAATATATCATATATTCTAGAACTCATTTACATTTACAGGTTCTTTGATTCTGCTTTTTCTCTCATACTCCACATAATAATTACTCCTGATTATCAACCTCAATGACTTGAGAAATTCCTTGGAGTTTATTCAAATGTACTTCTGAATGAGCCTGAGTGGGTCATGGTATGACCTAGACAATATATCTTGTCTCTGGCCTTGTAATCTTTAATTCTTCCCCTGTGCTCTACTTCCTGGCTGCTGTAAACTGAGCAGTTTTGCTCTACCTCACCCTTCCACCACTAAGCTTCTGTCCCAGAGCCATCTGCACTGGAACCTGTAAAACTGTGAGCCGAAATAAACCCTTCCCCATTTAAGTTGTATGTGTCAAGCATTTTGTTACAGCAACAAAAAGCTGACCAATACAAATCACATCTAATCTGTTCCCAGAATGAGTTGGGTTTACTTACAAAACAAATCAAGAATTGATTTCTCAGTGACTCCATTGCTATCACCCTGGCTCAGGCTACTAGCATACCCATCTGGGTTACTCATAGAGCATCTTCACTGTCTGCTCCATCTGCTTTGGTCTATTCTCCACAGGCAGAAATATTCTTACTAAAGAGCAAGTCATGTGGTACCACTCTTCTGCTCAGAATCTTCCATGGCTTTTCACCTCACTCGTAATGACCTTCAAAATTCTGACTGGTTTAGCCCATGGACTTTTCAAGTATCACCTTCTTTCCTTCTCCCTTCACTCCTCAGCTCTCTACTGGCCAGTCTGTTGTTTCTTAGACCAATCACAACCTCACTCAAGACCTTAGCTTATGCTCTTCCTGGTTCTAAAATGTTCTTTTACCTCTCTGTGCATGGTTTTCTTGCTACCTTCTGATATTTGGAAAGATAGTATTATACTTGGTGGGACTTTTCTTACCCCATTGGTAGGACTTTTCTAACCACCAGGATCCAGTTGGAGACTTGTTTTGATTGTACCAATTACCATTGAATGTACTAAATATCTTGTTTCTTTTTAAAAGTTTCTTTCTACATGAATTTAAGAATATAGGTCCATTATATTTAAAACCATTCTTGTGACATTGGAGTATGTTCTCATACTTATTTAATTTCTAATAATAAAATAGTATAATAATTTTTTTTAAAATTAGAAAGTCCTGCCAGGTGTAGTGGCTCACGCCTGTAATCCCAGCACTCGGGAGGCAGAGATGGGAGGATTGCTGAGTTCGCGGCAGCTTGCCTGGGCACCACAGTGAGCTCAGGGCCAGCCTGAACTACAAAGCGAGACCCTGTCTCAAAAAAAAAAAAAAAAAGTAAAAGAAAAAGAAATTCCTGGAATTTTTGTTTTTCCTCTCTCTTCAAACCTTTCTCCTCATCTTTTCACATTTGTAATATTCTATTATTTTCTAGATACCAGGGTTCTGAAAAAGTCTAACAAAAGTTTCTAAATATTCTTTACTACTTTCAAAAGCTGTAGTAGTTGTGTGAAGAAGTAATCTTCATTACTTTCTCTCATCATGAGACAATACACACAGCACACAATGATCTACTTCTTCCCACCAAGGTTCACCTCATAACGTTTATATACCCAGCTATAGACCCATCAGTGGACTAATCTGATATTGCACTAGAATCCATGTTCTAGTCACTTTCCGAAAGCCCCACCTACAAGGGCTTGGGCATTGCTATCACATAAACTGTAACATTCTACCTCTAGGCCCCCAAAGACTCACGTGCTTCTTTTTACATAAAATGCATTTAGTCCATCTAAGAATTGACAAGTTTCTAATAGTTTCAACATTGCTGAAAATTCCAACTGCAAATTCTCCTGAGATTTAAGGCGAATTCTTAGATGTAAGCACATGTAAAAATGAAAAGAAAATTAAACACTTTCAATATACAAAGAAACAAAATAAACATTTCCATTCCAAATCATAGAAATAGAGGGTAGAAAGGAATGGGACTAAAGAAAGGCCAAAATTTAATAGGTGAACATTACATCCTTTGTTTCCATGTCCATTGTTGGGGCCATCTGTGGCAAGAATTCAACTTCAAGCTAGTTTTGCCCCTGATGACATAGCTTGTGGTTGAAGCCCTTGTGGCCTCTCTTGGGGTGGCTTTGTTCACGCCTTGTGCCTTTCTTCAGATGATCCACATCCCTGGCCTTTCCATTGTTCTAGTCTTTGCCAAGATAGTAAAGTTACATAGTTCTGGGATCTCCACTACACTTTTGCCTTTACACTCACAGCTTCACACACTGCCCTTTCAGGGTTACACTGCCTAACCTCCTAAGCCTTATTTTGAAATCTGAATGGAAGTCTCCCTGTTCTTCCACCTCTTGAATTTTGTATGCGCCTAAAACCAGCACCATATGGATAGTACCAAGCTCTTCTGCCAGCTAAAGTAGAAGCTAGGCTTCCTTTTCTTTTGACTGTACAGATTGAGTACCACGAATCCAGTACCAAGGGTTGATTTGTCTTAGCTACAACCATTCTTGATACAGTGTCCTATTCTCAGAAGAAAGTCTCACCTTTGCAGTTTTGATGCTGCCAAATTCAGTCCTGCTGGTTCATATAAGGCACTCAGGTCATCTTTTCTATTGTCTAGTTCCAAAGTGCTTGCTTTTTAAATGCTAATCTCAGCAACACAGTTCTTCTCTTTTCTGTTTTTGCAGGCAGGAAACTATCTGGCCTAACTCAAAACTTTTAAAATCATCCTTCTGGGTCATTTGCTCTTGATTCTCAAGACATAGTTGCCTAAAAACCCCCAACAGTAGCCATGCCATGGTGTAAACATTAGACTGCCTTGAAATTTCTTGCACCATATTAGTCTACAATATTAGTCTTTAATATATTTCTGGTAATGTCCTTGGACATGAGTAAAATGCAGGCCAATTTTGTCAGAGGGTAACACACATAGCCTGGAGTCCAACTACCAGTGGATTCCTTCGCAATGAAACCTTCTGAGCCTGGTCTTCTCTGGCTGCATTGTAGCCAACATTCTGGTCTTCTAATCGCTGAGCGGAATCTCCTCCCTACAGCTTGGCTCACAGCATCCTGAGGTGCTTTTCCAAGAAGCATCTCCAAACTCCTTTTACAAGTCAGTTCCAAGGGCTTCTGAACCACATTTTCAGGGAGTCACACAGCAACAACCCTACTTTCAGTATCAACATCTACTCAGTTATTTCCTCACACGTACTCATGATCCAGTATAACATGTCCGTGGTTCAGTCACGTTCCCAAAGTCCCACCTCCGGGAGAAGGAGGCTTTTAGGGATATCTAGATACAGGCCATAACACACTGAGTCCTCTGGGTCAGCTGAGTGCCAGCAGTTTGGTATTTGAGCAGTTGGCTCACTGAGGCCCATAGACCATATCTCTTTAAACTCTGGCCATATTTCCCCTGAAACACTGAAGGTAATCAGTTATAATTTCAAAAGCTTTATTACAATCTACCCGTCATTATTCTGAAATAAAGAATAGTATAAGTTAAAACATCTATGAAATTAAAACTTGGAACAACACTGTGATGATTCTTACAGTGCCTAGTTGTTTTCCTTTTCTTTTTAGCAAAGCTTCATGAGATTTTAAACTGAAAAGTTATATTTATTTTTTTAATACTTTCATCTTTTAGATATATGTCTGAAATGTTGTTCTAGGCTCTAAATATACAAATAAAAATGAAACACAACAAAAACATGGTTTTTACCCTTGAGAGGCATATGGCTTATTTAGGAAAGGAAAATAAAATAAATATGGTAGAAGTCCATAGGAAGAAGCAAAGAAGAGAAATTTCAGTGATTCTTAAGCAAAAATTTGAAAATTTCATGAGACTGAAATGAGAAGAGTAATTATAATTGTGTTTCATGCAGTGTAAGTAGAAAATAGGTGAAGTCTGGTACATGAGTGTATCAGACTAGCTGAATGGAGAGGTCATATCTTGTCAAATTTAAAGTTCATAAAGAAGCCGTAGATGAGCCTCTGGCTCATCTATGATTGGGTGGGTGATATAAACAAAAGAAAAACTTTTGGAAAAAATGTGGTGAAGATAGGCAAAATAGTCTGAGTAGGGGGGATTATATAAAGAGGGTACTCCTTTTGGATTCTATTCCAGTAACACAGGATAATGTTTCCCTGAGCATCATCCTGAGTTTCCTCAAAAGAAGGTTGTGCAAAAGAATGGATTCGAGGTTAAATAAAGTGGGAAAATCCTGGTGTGTAGTTTTTTTTGCAGAAACACAATATAAATTAGCTTATTTTAATGGCCTCAAGCAGCTCCTCAAAAAAATGTTGGTTTAATTATTGTTAATGCTGATTTATATTTTATGAAAACATAAAATTTAATGACAAAACAATGAGGGTAACAATAGTTAATAAACTGTCATAATCTTAAAAGTATTCAGTCTGAGTTCAAGACATACACAAAAGAAGGTTCTCTCCTGTAAAAAAAGGAAGTAGATAATAGCACAAAACAGTTTCAGTGAAACTAGTAGTATAGATTAATCAAAATATATATCTCATTGTCTCTCCTATATGAGAATCTCTAACCTGCACTCTCTAATTACTCTAGACACATTATTTCTTTACGTAACACAAATGGATGTTCTTAGCCAAATTAATTTAGTACACAGGACACTATCCAAAATAGAAGATAGATAAATAGAAAGTAGGGGAAAGTTTTAATAATTCCCTAAAATACCTACTCCACTGTTTCAAAAGTATTTGAAGTCCGTTTTCTGCACTCGTGGAATCCTAAGTGCTATACTGTTCTCCCCTCTTTCCCCTCCCCGTCCTTTCCCTTTCAGTTTGTCTCTTGCAGTCCCTTCTCTTTCCTTTCTTTTCATCTTACAATTTGGTTTGGGCAGAATAGTCCCTGGAGCTAATCATCACAGAAGAGTGACATCAGGAATTACAAGCCCAGTCTTGTGGGCCTAGACCGAAGGGGGTGGGGGAGGGGCAGAGGGGAAGTCAAAAAATTATTAAGAGTCAAGAGAGATTTCAAAGGCACAGCAAATTGACATGGTCTCTGCAAAGGTCATGTGAGAAAGATGCTCCCTGAATATAAAGTTTGGAGGCAGGGAAACAGGCAGATTATTCTCTATTCCCTAGCAGGAAGTAAGCCTTAGAAATAAGAACTGCTTCTTTTTTTTTTCCTCTTTGTACTTAACAGAGGACTGAGATCTATATTTGACAAAGAGGCGATGGATTTTTTGTTTAGTATGTGAGCTGATAACAGGGAGGGGACTACTTCAGACATTGCTTTCTAGGCTCTCCAAAAGTATTGAAGCTAGACTAAAAAGTCTCCCTATCTTACCTGGATATCCACAGACTATCTCCCCTGCTTCTACAGAGGCTTTGCCCACTCAGTGAAGCTATCCTCTCCTATACCGTGTCTTTACACCCATAGGATTTTCAATCTGTTTTTATTTTCTTCTTTATATTACCTTCCAATTTATTTCCATCTCTGTCTTTTGGCTACCTCACATCTTCTCCTATTTTGCTTTTTGGATTTGAAGTGACTTAGGTAGTTTTAACTATGTACTCTACAAGGACTCCAGTCTTACCCTCTGGCTTCTCCATTTCTGTCTGCTTCAGGAACTTTTTCAGGGCCAACAACCCCCTGGCCAGCATCCCAGATGAGCTGGCTCCAGCCTCCCATAAGGGAATCAATTATTTACCATGAGTTATTTCTAGACACAACACAAGTGGATGTTCTTAGCCCACTAGTGATGCAGGGCACTGTCCAAAACATTATTGATTCATGATTTCTGTCTAATTCTTAGCTTCCCTCTTCTCTAAGATTTTAATATATGTTCCCCAGTATTCAGCTCTATAACTGATTATCTCATCCAGCTGGACTAGGGATAATCTCTACACTCAAGGGTAGTTAACAGGTTGTGAACTTGGACACCTAACCCTCCTGCCAACTTATTATGTGTGTCTCTGGGCATTGTACTTTGCTTCTCAATATCTGTCTCATGCAACTATGACCCACAGGAGAATACAAATGATTATCATTTCTTCATGAAAGCTCTTTTATGACTATGAGAAATTCAAACAAAATAACACAAAGAATTTGGCAGAGATACTGGGATAAAAATAGTCAATAAAAGTGACTTATTGCTGGGCTTCTTGGCTGAAAACTGTAAATTAAAATTTTTACACTAGGACTAATAAATTTAATGTAAAATATTTTTGTTGCTTTAAAACTTTCACAGTGGCCATACCCACAAGAATTGTGTCCTGATTATTTAAAGTTATTAAAATAGCATTAATTTGCATTTAAAGGTCTATATATATAAATTATTATTCCCAAGTTCCTGTTTGCATAATTATTTCTTAGAATACTTAAGTGTTGACAGCACTGAAGTTAAATTACCATGCAATTTGTGCCTAAATAATTAAAAACCCTAAATTGATATCTTAAATTTTCTATAGTTATAGCTTACCTTTGTAGTAACAGAAATAACTAGTAGTAATGGCACACATATGAGAACTGTACTTTCTATGTAAAATATTAGCCCCAAAGGGGAAATTATGAGAGAATTCAGAAATGCTATCCAGAAATACAAAAATCCATGTTTTCCATGAAATAGAATGATAGACTTCTAGCTCTTTACCTCCACCTCTCTAGTCAATAAATATTTTTGAAAGCTTAGTATTTCTTGAGAACCTGCAATGAGTCAGTCTATGTTTCTCTCTTTATAACATTTGCAACAATCCATCATATTAACTAAATGATCTTTGGCAAAGATCTCGTTCACACTGGGATTGATGATTTCTCTCCTGCTTTTTCAGCCACTAGTAATTTTATGTTTCTTATTAACAGGTGTTTTCCAGAGTGACCCATTTTAATAATTTGACCTAAATTATATAGAATCCAAAGTTCTTCATTTTAGCAGTGTATTTAGCAACATTATTTTAAAATACTTCTCTCAAATCAACTTAGTTGCATGCTCAAGTGATTAGACATGGTAATCATTTATGAAAATGAAAATGCTGTGGGTTATATTTAGTTGCAGTTTATTGGTTAAAATCTGACAGTTCTGTCTAATGAGTCTATAATTTCTATTTCAAGGAAGTCAGTGTCTAAGCTCATTCATTAATTTTAATAAGTTCATGCTTTCAAGAAAACAAAGGAAATATTTGAAAAATGTTGACTTTGACATTCACGATCAATTTTATATCTAAATCAAATCAAATGAATTTGACAGCATGAAGCAGTCTGAGGCATTATGTATAAACAGTTTTGAACTGATTTCTTGTCCTATAGAAGGTGACCAAATACTTCCATTAAAGGGGTTAATACCCATAACTCACTTTCAAGCTACATTCTCTTGGGCCTTTCTGTAGACAGGAATGGAGGCCTCTGGGGTATCTGGGTTCAGTGAAGCCGATTGAATAATTGTAGAAAATAAACACCCCTAGGAAGTATGGAAAAGGTGAATGGTAGTAAAAGTGTTATTAAACTTAGAGATTTCAGCTTTCTCTCTCATTTCTCTTGGCATTTTTCAAAGGAAATGCCACAGTGACTGTGAGGTTTTCTAAGTCACGTGTTGAACTTGCAGCAGTATTAGAAAGGAAAGCCATTGTGAAATAGAAAAGGAAAAGAGCAGTTAGGACACTTTAATGAACACTTGAATGCGCCTCAAATGAAAAACAGATGTTCTTTGTTAAATTTAACAGCGTTTCTGACTCAGATTGAGGTAACTAGCTCAGCTAGCCGGGCGGAATCGGCTGCAGCAGGATCTTGTTCTAGGGCAGTTTGTATATTACATCTTCTATATGGAGCATTTCTCCCAATTTGGTCAGCTCTTAGTTAAAGGGAGGCATTTAACAGTTTGCACCTTGAAGATTGATCTCATTCATGCATTTTACAAATTTTTTTTCTATACAATAAAGTCATGAGCATTTCAAATTGATGAGATTATTTTAATTTCATTACAATTTCATAAATGTTAGTGGGGCATTTTGTTAGGAGATTTTTTAAAAAAGAACATTGCCACATGATAATAAAGGCTCTATTAAAGCTTTAAAGCAGCAACTGATATTATATTACATACATTTCTTTAAGATTCCCCTCTCCTAAAAAAGTGTCCATCTTTGGTTTTCCCTGAACCCTGCCTCCATGTGTGTGTGTGTGTGTGTGTGTGTGTGTGTGTGTGAGAGAGAGAGAGAGAGAGAGAGAGAGAGAAACAAAAATAGAAAAACACTAAATAAACTAAATAAACCTCTGTCTGGGCAATCCATTTTGGCCCATCAATAAGTAAATAATTCCTTGTGTACACCAAGGACTCACTTTCCTGTCTTAACTGGTTCATTAAATGAAAACATGATCATGAGCCAATGCAGACTCACCCACATTACCCTTTCCTGAAAATATAAATTAAATTACTGTTCCACCTCTAGCAAACCTTGGGATGTCTGAGGTTTTCCCCATGATTTTGGATTTAAGCATGTATGTTGAACTATAATAGCATGCATGTATTAAAATGTTACCAACTTTAAATCAATGACTTAACTAGGTATTATGCAAGATGTAAAAGAAGACACAATCCTAGTCCATAATGAGGAGAAAGAGGTACTGTGTGTGATTTACTCAGTAACTTCCAGTGAAGTATGGTAGAAATCCAGCTAATTCAACTATAATCAGTTAATCCAAATGAACTTAGCTAACTATTCTATATCTCCTTACTTCTGTGTATATTTTGGTTTAATGCCTGGGAAATGTTTTCTGTCTTGTTTTTTAATCTTTATCGTTTAAAAACAAAAACCATAAAACAACACTACCATCAGGCCATTAAACAGCAGGGGAGATTATATAATAAGCTAACCCAACAACATAAGAAGGGAGGAACTGATCCATGGGCCCTTGTAGTATAGCAGGGTTTGCCTCATACAAACTCCCAAATGAGACAGCATCAAGGCCAACTTCAACATCCAAAAGGAGTCGGGAAAAACAAAAAAATAAATGTTTTCAGAGAGCAGAAATCCCAGCCCCAAAATCATTTCTAGGTTGAAATCAGTCACACTGAAGAAAGGAAGAATGGTACTTCAAAGCACCACGGCTTCCTACGTTTGTAAAAATCACCTGTATTTCTCAAGTTGTAACCATGATTCCTGTCATTGTAGAACCCATCTCGTGCAAATTTTAGATCATGACTTCAAGTCCTCATTCTGTGTTTTCTTCTTTTATCCTGTATTTTTCTTTAGGAATCTTTGGGGTTAAGTATGACAAAAATCTTCACATATATAAAAAACTATTTCTGCCAACTATTGTAGAAAACAACTGATAACTAAAAGCTCAACTGTATCAACATTGTTGGGCATTAAATACAAAAAGTAATATTTCTAATTTATAAAGCAAAGTTTTAAGTTATTGATCTTGGGGTGTTGGAAAAGATTTTGTTGCTTTTTGACTGAACTAGATCTCCATTTTGTAGACTTCGTTATTTAAATATGGGGAGAAGGTATAAAAAGGACAGGGAAGATGACAGTCAAGATGTCAGTTTTATCCTCTATAAGAACAAAATATAAAACTAATGATCTCTAAGTATTGCCTTTGTGCTAAGCCAGGGGCCCGCAAGGGGGAATATCAATCTACTCTACCTGTTGGCAGTTACCTATATGTTTCAGCCTCCCCTCACCACCAGCTTTTCCCCTCTTCCAGTCTCCAGTATTTTAAAAGAATCTTTTGCAGATGGAAAATCTCACACCTGCATGTGTCCTATGTATCTAGTACTCCAGGAAGCGTCGTTCACCCTCCTTAGTCAGCTCCTCCAGTTCATCAGTGCCTCACGTATAAATGTTAGTTCTACTTTGCCGTAATGTTTCCATATAAAAATGAACCTAGATTGCAATCCAAAGTTCTCTTAGAATTACAAAATCACATTATTAAAAGCTATGTTTTTCCATCCTATGATTAATTAGGGAAATTACCTAATCAGGTTAGGCCACACTAAAGTATATGATTAATTAATTAATTAATTAATATGTACTATTATATTCAACTTATACATACTATAATATATACTATTCTATTCAACTTAGTGTCTACCAGAATAGATGCTATTGTATTTCCCTTCTGGATCTCACTTCTAATCCAAACATCCTAGGAAAATAAATATAATATGGACTCACATTAAATTAATCCTAATGAGATTTACAGCTTTTAATCAAGATCTTTTTACTTTTTTGACCTCCCAGACCTCTGGGTATCCGATCCAGAACTGAGCTTGTCTCTGGAAGTCCCTGTAGGATTCTGACTATGCCTCACTGCAGTGCTCAACTATTGGGCCATTCCCTGGAGTATTGCTTTTCCTTTAGCTTCTCCCAGCGAGCATGCTTGTTCAAGATTAGAGTACTAAGATCTTGGCCAGGAATTTAGCTCACTAGTACCGTGTGTGCCTTGCAAGCTTAAGGTGCTGACTTTAATCCTTGGTACCCTTCCCCCAAAAAGAATATTGAGATATGATTCCAGTGATATTGGTGACACCAAAGCAAACAAATGTATCTATGCACACATACACATTCAAATGCATATAAGAACTTCAAGGGTTATACTGGAAAATTTATTTCCTAAACAGGATGCTTCTTAAAATATGAAATAAGATATCTAAATCAGGACAGTAGCCAGCATTCATGATAGTAGGCTCTTTACCTGAGGGAATTTCCCTACATCTTTATTCCCAACGTGTGTGTTTGTTACAAGAAGAATGTTCAATCACATTTCAGAACATGTGATGAATTAAAATAATGTGAAAATTTTATAGGCTTTGTAAAAAACAAGGGAGGCATCTTTTCAGGTTTGTAAAAGTTAACATTTTACTTTTAAAAATTGTATTTTACTACTTCAAAAGTTTCTTGTTTACTTTTTCTACCTCTCTTTAAGAAATCAAAGTGCATTTTTAAGAAACTGAAGTGTATTTTTCTTAAGACTGTGTTGTAAATCAGTTAGGAAGTTCTACCTTCCTTTCTGGAGTTCTACTCAGTTTTTTTTAAGCTTTCTGGTGACTGCCTGTTTCAAGGTGGGCAGTGCTACTCAGGTTGAGACAAGAGGAAGGCCTGGGACCCTGGCCAGAGAGAGGAAACCACCCACAGACTGGGGTGAGGACAGACACTGAATGTCACAAAAGACTTCTTGCCTTATCCAAGTTAAAATAAAAAACCTTGAATAGGCAGAAAGTTCAAGGAGAACTAACATCGATCCTGTAAAGCAGAGGGAAAAATGTGCACACTGCAAACACACATCTCCACTGGGCGGATAAGGTGACATTCACCAAGTCTGCCATCTTGCTGAGAGCAGTGTTCCCAATCGGAACAGTCCTGTCTCTAACACAGCATTGTTTGAATGGGCTTCATGTTTTATTAAGGTCAGCCTTCAATTTGAGGAGATGTAGGTCTTCATAGAAATATACCATATTGGAGATACAGTCATGTTTATAAACCCCAAGATTCTTCTGAAGCAAAGCATTATAGGACATTTTAAGTTCAATATTATTTAAATTTTTGTACCAATAGTTAGGCCTCTTATCTACTTTATAAATCATCATTAACATCTGAAGCATTGAATTTTGATTCATGGGGACCTATATTTGTTGTAGAAGTATTAGATAACATGGGACTGTCCGTAACAGTTATAAAAGGTCTGATTTCATATGTGACATGTCAAGAAATATATTTCCATGAGGCCAGGGATTTAGCTCAGTAGTTCTGGCACCTGCCTCATAAGCACGAGTTTGATCCTCAGTACCAAAAAAAAAATTTTTTTTTCTTTGGAAACATTCTATTATTGATGACTTCTTGTCTGGAATAGAAACGACAAGGAGGAAGTGATAGATATCTTTCACATTTTTTTTTTTTTTTGAGACAGGGTCTCATTTTGTAGTTCAGGCTGGCCCTGAGCTCACTATGTAGCCCAGGCAAGTCTTGAACTCAGCAATCCTCCTGCCCCTGCCTCCCAAGTGCTGTGACTACAGGCTTGAGCCACAAAGCCTGGCTTGATGACCAGTTTTTAAAATATAGGAGAATATTCAATTAACAGCAATTTAAAGCTACCAAAGAAATATAAACATTAGCAAAAGATAGAAGGCCAAAATGTAAACAAATCAGCTAGCTAGGAAGTGATTCCAACTTGCAATTCCAAGATTGTATCTACTCAGTTGTTTTCAACTTTTGCTTATACATTTCTGGGAAATCTATACAATGTAGTGATATTTAGAAATGTATGTCTTTTGAATCAAAAGTCTTCTAACATTTACTGCTAATTATTTTAGAAAAACAGTGTAGGTACACAGGGGAAAAATCAAATGATTTTATCAGATAATTTTAAATACTGGTACTGTATATTTGAGGCACATTAAGTGAAAGCACCAAAAAGACATTTTTTTTACCCTTATTTGTCATGGATCACTAATCCTGTATAATAGATACAATCACAATGTGAAGAAAATGAGGGTGACTAAACAAGAAAGACAATGAAAAATTATCCACATAGTAAAATTATTAGTTATTTGGTTATCCTGAAAGAATAAAATCAATGTATTGTAGATTTGAAGAATTTGAAGAATAAAAACAAATAGTACTTTCTTAGAATGTGACGGAGCAGAAAATATATAAACATTTCAAAAGAATGATGAAATTCATATGGAAAGTAGAGGTGATAAAAAGAGAGTCAGTAGTCAGTGTTCTTGGGAGTAAATGCTTCAACTGGTTTAAAATGGTTTGCTATTGTCATTATTTAAATTTGCTTTTAAGAATACTTTTGTCACTATTTTGATCTATTAGGGATCTTCCTAACCAACTGTTACAATATAAAAACATAATGCCTTTGAGTATGTTCGTACTTCCTATCTCCTGACTGTGAAAGGGAAACCCACATATTATAAATTTAGAAAAATAAGACAGGTTTGATTTTATCCTTTTATCATTTATTGTTGTGATTTGGATGAGGTTTTGCAGGTCTCGAATCTTTACATGGAAAATGAGAATAATAACACTTGTTTTATAGTATTGTCTCTAATAAAAAAAATACCTATGGAGAAGTTCATTTTCTGAGAATGCAGAGACATTCACAAGACCACCCCCAAATGATGAAGAGGTCAAGGATGAGTCAGATCATCTGTATCTGACAAATGACTAAGGCAAATATTCTCCCCCCTGGATACATCCATTCTCATTACCTAAGATCATTAACCAACAGTGTAGCTTTTTGGAGAGCACAACCCTATGGAAGGAAACCCTTCCTGTCTCCACAGGCAGAATGATTAGAAAACAGGCCCTACATATTAACATCTTTTTCCCACAAAAGTCACTCCACTAGCACCTGATGTCTCTGTAAAAGAGAACAATGCAAAATATCTGAGAGACTTTCTCATGACAGCAAAGTGACCATTATGTTTCCAGGGCTATTCAGAAGAAAAGATATTACATACAATATTTCTAGATATGGCAGCTCTCATCTTTACATTAAATAAGGCCTTCAGATTAAAAATAACTAAGGGGACATATTAGACCACTGTACAAAAGTTGACCTTTTAATATTGAGTTTTAGGTAATTATATATCCTAGTGCTACACTAGATACCTTGAATATTAATGCTATTAGTTTGCAAATTTTATAGTTCCCTTTACCGAGGTCAATCTGTCCCATCCTTTGCAGTCATGTGCATGCATGGACAACAAAACTCATTGTTCATTTTGCATGTGCCATGACAGCAGCTGTAGCAAGCACATTAGTTCAGTTTTGACATTCCATACGTCTTAATTGAAAGTTAGAGAGAAGGGAGGACGTCTGGAAGAGGCCCAGTGATGAGCAGGACAAAGGCATTTCATTGTCTTGGTATAATCTCTGCCTGACCACTGCCACCACCAACAGCTGTTCAAGTGCTGTCTCTTTTATGTCCACAACTATTAGGACTTTCCCATTCACAAACTACCCCTCCCCATGACATGTGTGCACATTCAAGTCTGAAGCAATGAATAAACATTTTTAGAATCACTGACTATTGTGACACCGTCATTTAAAAACTCCTTTTGGCAACTTGGCATAAGACGAAGGAGCTGTATAGTGGTATTTGGAAAAATCTGGATTTGTACCAAGCTCTGTCACTGAACAATAGAAGGGCCTTCAGAAAATCATCTTTCCTGTCTTTTAATTTCCAAGTTGATAAGGAAGCATCAACTCTCCAAGGAAGTCTTCTCAACTCTCCAATTATGCAGTTCTGTAATAAATTCTTATCCAGGAGAAGCACTCATCAAGGTTTAAGTAAATTGGGCTGGGGATTTAGCTCAGTGGTTCCAGCATCTGACTTACAAGCACAGGGTCCCAAGTTTGATTCCGGTAACCACACACCACAGTGCTGGGCGTGGGGGCTCACGCCTGTTATCCCAGCACTCAGGAGGCAGAGGCAGTAGGATTGCTGTGAGTTTGAGGCTAGCCTAGGGTACATAGTGAGCTCAGAGCCAGCCTGAACTACAAAGTGAGCCCTTGTCAAAAAAAAAAAAAAAAGGTTTCAATAAGGTTTTTTTTTTTCAACAGTATCAACATGAAGGGAACTGACTAATTATCTCTGAGATTAAAGAAATGATCCAGCAACAGCCCATCTCCTTACCCCACATGAAAACAGAATTTTCCCATAAACAGAGTGCCTCTTCCCCAGGGCCAGGAGAATGCCAGGATCCCCGTTTCAGGGGAGGGACTACCTGCCCCAGACACTAAGTTGGTCCTCTCAGGTTAGCATGTTAGTTCTGGGCTGCTTTAAGTGCAAATCTGAATGTGGCCGTCTCACAAAAAGTTATATTTAACTTAAAAAAAATTCAAAAGTATATCTGAGCTACACACTGCTCTTTTATGTGTAGTGTGGGATGGAGAGGATTGCTTAGACTACCTAACTCAAATTTGGTGATGTTTGTCCCATTGGCTCTCATAAAAATGATGCTTTTAAAAATAATATCTGATAGATGAATGATGCCATTCATATTAATTCATAACTGATCACCTGTAACTGAGATAACTACTTAGACTCCGATCTTACTATTCTAGTCTGGCTAAGTGCTTCTGGAGACGTCAAGCACAAAACTCAGCTCACTCAAAAAGCTTGTTAATGGGTCCCTCATGACTCAGCTATCAATTTTTTAGTATCAGATATACATGTTGTAGCCATTATTCCTTTCACTTAGAGCCAGATTGGACCTGACTATGCAGCAGCTTATGAGATTTTATTTATTTTTATTTTAGCAGAACATAAAAAAATAGAAATAGTGACACATAGAATAAGTCTAATAAGAAATGTCTAGTGTGATACTATGAGTACACCTTCAATTTTTTGTAAAATAATTCTTTTTGAGCATATTCTCCATCTTTAACATCCTCTAGGTTGTTTAAATGTGCTTTGTAAGCAATGATAAAATGACAAGTTATCATTGATCTGTCCTTTCTTCCATCTCAGAGGGGTTCATTAAATAATGCATGCACCCATGTGAATTGCTTTCTTCACTATAGTACCCCAGACCATTAGCTAAATATAGCAACATTAACATCTTTCAATCCTTGGAAACCATTTTGGTTTTCATTTAATTAAATTATCCCATTATGAAAACTCTTATAATGAGATTAAATTTAATTATTTATTAGACACTTATTTGCACTAGGGAGCCTATCAATTATGCATGATTGAGCTAAACATTTTTTTTTTAGCTCATCACCTTTTCACGGAAGGTACAATTTATTAAGTACATTGAGGATATTATATCTAGCAGGACTTAATGAGGAAAAGTCTTTAGCTTTTTTTTAAAGCTACTATAATAGGATTAAAGTTATCATGTCTAAAAAAATAGACAAGAGTTGCTATCAGATATTATGTTCTAAACTAATTTTTAAAAAATTATTCTAGTGTAGCCCACAGTTCCTCTTAGAGTACTTTTTTATTGTAACTCATTTATCAAATATATCAAACATGGTTTACATTTTACATACCCAACTAATTATTGAGCCAGAAAAGTAAGCATTTAAAACAACCCTATATTCTTATATTAATGTTGGTTAGATGTAAATTCTGATCTAAAAATAAACTTTTATGGAAAACTTCAGAATACACGAAAATAGGATAGTATGATAAACTTCTAGGCAACCATATTCCAGCTTCAACTATTTTAAGTCATAGCCGATCTTGTTTCAACTGTACCCTTCCAGCTCTGTCACCACAGCTGAAGCAGACTCAAGATGTGGTATCATTTGGATAATCTTTAGGAAAAGAAAACTGAATGCCTCAAAGGTACAACTTTGTCTTACAATAGAATGAGATTTCAGCGAGTGCCATGATCATAAATGTCAATTCATGGCATAGACTGTCCTCAAGTCTTATCAGTCTGTATGAGTATGTTTTGTGCTGCCTGAAGTCAGCATGGACGTCAGCACATGATCTGAACATTGTGTGTAACATGGATACCATCACAGGAAGGACTGTTGTCACAGGCCCTAATTGGGCTCTGACTTGGGCCCTTACCACCTGCAAATGTGTTTTGCAGGCAGAAGCTACAGTGATGCTTTGATAAGGGGTCCTTAAGCCCCGGCTCTGCTCAGAGCCCCCACTGGGTCTTCATGTCATGCTGATACTCCCGCCACAGCCCACAGTGCTCTGCGTAACTGGATTCCCTGCATCTCTGGACTCACTTCACGCTCCTTCCTCGGATTCCCAAGGAAGATGATTCATGTCTCCGAGTGAGGTGTGGAGAAGGCTGCTGAGAGCCGAGTGACAGGAGATCTCTGGGAGCTGTTGTGGTAGAAGAGGGGTAATTGAGGCCTTGCCCTGAGGCCTCGGAGGAAGCCGCAAAGCAGGTGGAAGCAACAGGATTTGATGGACAGCTTGGTGAGGTAGAGGAAGGCATTTGGGGGTGATTTCTGGTTTTTCAATTTAAGAAAGAGTGATTCGGGTTTAGGAGCTGATTTAGGTCTAGAGATGTTCATGGTGATGAGAGGATAAATGTCATTTGAGCTGTCTTTAGATAGTAGGATAAAGAAATCTTTCTGACCATCAAAAATATGGGTCAGTGCTTGGGCAGTTGGGCTGAAGCAAAGTTTCTCAGTCTCATCATTATTGGCATTTTTCCTGAATAATTCTTTGTGGTAGAGGGCTGTGGGCTCATGCTCCGATGTCTAGTGGCATCCATGTGTCTGTTCATGAGACTATAACAGCACCTTGCAGTTGTGACAACCAGAAATTTCTACACACGTTGAAAAGGCCCTTGTGGGGCAAAACTGCCCCCTGCTGTTAAGACATACTAGACAGAAGATATAAAATTGAGAGTCATCATGTCTGTAGCCAGTGTTTTTCAATATATTTGTGAATGACTAGACATATTTTTAAATGTAAATTCTGATTCAGTAGGTCCAGGATGGACCTGCGAGTTTGAATTTTGAACAGTTCTCAAATGATGCTGAGGGTGCCAATCTTTGAGTGGAAGATTAGGGACAATATTTAAAATCGCAGGACGAGTCAAGCACCCCAAGGAGTATATACCAGAGCAGGGTTTTTAAATCCTGAACTGTACACTTTAAGGTGATGCTGTGCTTTAGATCGAAAATGTTTCCCAAAAGGCCATATGCTAAAGGCTAAATCCCCAGATTAGCAATATTGGGAGGAGGTGGAGACTTTAGGGCCATAAACTAGTGAGAGGTTTTAGACCATTAGGGGTGCTTTATCTAAGGGGATCATGGGACACTTTCTTTGCTCTTTCACATCCTGGACATGAGGTGATGGTTTTGTTTCACCATGAGATCCTTCCATGATAAACCCACTTCCTACCATCAGCTGAGACTTAAAAACAATATATGCACAATCATGTAGTAGAACCTTTTAAATTGTGAGCCAAATTAAATTTTTTTTTTTTTTTGAGACAGGGTCTTGCTTTGTAGTTCAGGCTGGCCCTGAGCTCACTATTTAGCCCAGGCAAGCCTTGAAGTCACTAGTTCTCCTGCCTCTGCCTCTCCAGTGCTGGGATTTTAGGCATGAGTCACCACGCCTGACATTGTTGTATGTAGTTAACTGGGGATCAAACCAGGGACCCTGTGCTTGCTAGGCAGGTGCTGGAACCACTGAGCTAAATCTCCGGCCCCAAAATAAACTTTTATAAATTGTATCCAATATTTGTAATGGCAATAGAAAACTAATATACACTGGAGGTTATGAGTTAGGCTTCCTAATAACAATTCCAATTCATTGTTTTACTCTTGTTTCAAAAATTATAGCCAGGCGTGGTGACTCATGCCTGTAATCCCAGCAATTAAGAGGCAGAGGC
>PVIC010027226.1:0-24149 GCA_004025085.1 Thryonomys swinderianus
GGGAAGGAATAAATATGATACAGAAAGAAAATAAAAGAGTATGTATAAGGGGGTGGGGAGGTGTGGGTGGGTAGGTATATGAGTAAAAATGAGAATTAACTTGTGTCATATACTGGTACAAATTCCCCAATGTTATATGTGATTGTGAGATATATATAAATTGTACCAGTAAATAATTCAATTTAAAAAAACAGAGCAATGATTTTCTATGTACAATAAAATTTACTTTAGCTTTAATGTCCTACAAGAGCAGAAAGTTAAGGAGAAAAAGAAAAGATAGTTCATGTGAATAGTTACAAAATAAGTTTACTATGAAAAGAGTAGCCACGCTAATGTTAGAAAAAAAATAGATGTAGGATCAAAATCTGTCTTGAGAGAAGTTCATAGTAGAAGGAGAAAGGAACCAATTTATCAAGAAGATGGAACAGTTGGGGAGACATTAATAAAGTGTGTCATTCTCTGACTACTAAAAAGATATAAAAATTAAAAATAAATCTTTGGGACATTTTTCTATGTGATTTGAGGATGGCTCCTTCATTTGTAAAACATGTGTTACCTACCCTTGTTAGAGGCAGGCAATAGGTACCCACTGTTGCTAAATATTGCTGTTTAAGTGCCAGCGTTTCTAACTTTTAGAAATCAATTTTTATGAAAACATTTGAGGCATTGTTATGCAGACCAAAAACAAGTTTATGAAAAATATAGTAGAATGTAAATACTAGAGCCCTACATACTAAATTTTCAATAAATATTTATGTATATAGATGTTTTTATACAGATATATACAAATGCCACTACAATATGATTGCATTTATAGGCTTGGAGATTTTTTAATTAAATTTTTCTCAAGGATCACGTTGTGCAAGAATTGAGGTAGGGGAATAGAGGTGGAAGGTAGTCAGCAGGGCTTCGCTCTCTCTCTCTCTCTCTCTCTCTCTCTCTCTCTGAAATATTTTCATAGTGTATAAATATATAGTACTTATGTGCTTAAATACATTAAATACATTAAGTGCTTAAATACTATGTTTTGGACCCTTCCATAGTCCCCTTTAATAAACAAAAAACATGACAACAAATTTTGACTTTGGAAATTTAAACATAATTTATAAAATATGCTTGAAAATTCTGAAAACTACTTTCTTATGGTTATTCTTGGATCAGCAGGATCAGACAACATTTGAATTGTTAGTTATGCAAATTCTTAGCCATCTCCCCCATCTATCCCAGACTACTTGCATCAAAAACTATGGAAGCAGCATGCAGAGTTCTAACAAAACAAGTTTTAATCAGCCCTCTAGGTGCTGCACATACACACTGAACCTTGAAAATTGGTGTTTTGAGTTCAAAGTAGAGATTGTAAATGCTTTTTTGGAAAAAGGCTTTACAATAAATTAAGATAAATAAGGCATTGGACAAAAGCACAATCAAAGCAGGCAATTGAAATGACTAAAAAAATATACTGATGACCAGTAAGTAAATGAAAGCACATTCAACACTTTTGGCTATTAAGAAAATGCAACCCAAATAAACACTGTATTCCATCTTACTCCAGAAAGAATGGATATGATAAAAACTCAAAAGATAACTACTGCTGGTGGAGAAAAGAACTCTTCACTTTGTTGGTGGGAATGTAAACTAGTGTATTCAGTGTGGAGATTACTCAAAAATAAAATATTTAACCCAGCAAGATCCCTTCTGGGTATCTGCCTGGAACATTAAAGACATCATATAGCATTGATGCATGTATAACCAATGTTGTAGAAGTAAAATTCAAAATGCTGTCTTAGCCAATTTTTCATTACTGAAACACAATTCCCAATATTCATGTTAGTAGAGATGTTTATTTTGGCTTACATTTGCAGTCTATAGTCATGACGCTAGTTTTAAAGCAGAAGCAGCATAGTACAGGGCTGTAGTGTGGTACTCTGGGCTGTTTAGCATCAAAAGGTCTGAAAGGTTTCCCATCACTAATATAGGGGAATCATGAAGCAAAGCTTCTCACATCCCAAATTCCAGAGGTTGAAAGCAACTGGAGCACCTGGGAGGGAGATACACACTTCTACATCATTCTCACAGTGATTGACCTCCAGGCAGACTTCATTTTGTAAGGGTAAGTTAATTAGAGAGCTGCAATGATTCAGTTACCTACAAGTCCTATCCACAAGCACATGAAACCTTTGGAGGGCATTCTTGATTTTGACCATACTATTCCACCCCTGGCTCCTGAAATAGTCATGTAAAATGTATTTAATCTACCTCTAAGAATCACCAAGGTCATGACAGTTCTAATGTCTTCTGGTATGTAAGGCAAACTCTTACTTGTGAGTCACTGGGGAGAAAGGTGAAACACTACTGACATATAATAACACAGGTAAATATTTCCATTCCAAGGGAGAGAAATAAGGGGTAGAAAGGATTAGGACTAAAGCCAGATTGAGCTAAATCTCCAGCCCCTAGGACTAAAGCCAGATTGAAATATAACAGAGTTAACATTAAATCCTGTAGCTCCTTGTCTAGCCCCTGATAAAAACACATAAACTCCAATCATACACTTGTTGCAATATTCATAGCTTCTGTCTGGGGATAGTTTTTCTCCAACTCTGTAGCTTTCCTCAGTGAATGTTAAATATTCCTGGCTTTTCCAACTTCCTGAGGTCTCCAAGGCACTTTTGGCTCTACTTTCACATCTTCACACACCACACTCTCAGAACAGACTGCACAGCATCCCAGATCTTCTGTAATCCAAATGGTAGCCTCTCTGACACAACATCTTTTATAATCTGTATGCCCATAAAACTAGTGGCACGTGAATGAGGCTCCAGTGTAACACTAGCTTAAGCAGTAGCTAGGCTTTTGTGGATCATGACTGCAGAGGCCTCCTATTGCCTCGGTGGCTAAACCTTGTGAACAAAATCCAGGCGGCCCATTTCATGCAGAGTGCTCCAGGACTCCCTTCTCAAATGAAAGCTTTACAGATTTTCATGCTTGAATCTTCAATGTGAGGGAAGGTCTTGCAGATGTACTAAGATGTACTCAGTGCACTTTTCCTATTATTAGGAAATCCAAAGTACTTGACTTCTTTTTAGTACTATCTTCTTTAGCAATCAAGCTGTTCCAAGTCAACAAGTAACAGGCTTCTACTTTACAGATGCCTGTTTTACAAGTGTTTATTTTTTTGTTACCAGCAAAATTTTTCACCTTTGTATTTTTCATTATGTGCAACATGACAGATATGGCTAAGTGCTGTTAACAGTATTTATGTCACAAACTCAACACTAGGATGCCTTGAAATTTTCTCAACTTTAATTAGCTCTTAGACTCAGTCTGATGCAGTCTTAGGACATGAGTAAGAAGGACAAATTTCTGCCAAAGCATAGCACACATTGCTTGGAGTCCAGCTGCCCCTGGAGTCCTTTTTCCCAGTTGAGACATCCTAATCATAGCTTTCTTCTTTTTTATCAGCATTCTGGTCTTCTTAGCTCTGATGAGAATCTTATATCAAACTTGGCATATTGTGGTCTAGAGTCCTATCTCCAGCCAACATCCTCAAACTTTTTCAAAAACCTTCAGCAAATCAGTTAAAATGGCTTCTAAACCATATAGTCAGGTATCCATAACAGCAATCCATCTTCTCTGTTAACAAAAATCTGTCTTAGTTACTTTCTTTTTGGGTGAGACACAAGTCCTGACATTTGCAACTTAAAGGAGGGGAGGTTTGTTTTGGCTCCTGGTTAGTCCACAGTCAGCTGACTCCAATGAGTGGAAGAAAGCTTTTCTCCAACAGTGGAGGAAAGCTGTTTACTCATGGTAGTCAGGAAGCAGAGAGTAAAGAAAGGAGAGAGCTGTGTAGGGAAATATATACTTCTAGATAAACCCCCACTGATAGGTGTGTGTAAAACAGATCCTGTTTCCTTATAGCAAGTTGGTTACATCCCCCTATGACTCAGTTCCCTTCCAACAAAAACCTATAGGTAAGACCATAAGGCCTTTGAAGCATAAACCATAAAAATAATTAAATTTAATAACTAAAGTGGCCTAATTGTGTGTGTGTGGATGAGTCAGTCATAAACAAAAATAAATATGAAGCATTTACAGGAAAATGGATACTGTTTAAGACCATCATGTTAAGGAGAACACATCAAACACAAGAGGTTAAATATTGTACAGCTTTTCTTATATGATAAATTCAAAATATATTTCAATACCATAATAAAAGAAACTAAGAGAACACAAGGATGTTAAGACTTTAAATCTAAACTTTAAATCTAAGACTTTGTGAAGACAGAAAGAAGATCTAGAAGAGGAAAGGAATAGAAGGGGGAGGGAAATATTAAAAGATTAATATGTGATATGTTTATTGCCAATTGCTTTAGATAAATGTTATTACTATGTATTCCAAACATATACCTGTAAATAAAAAATTGGACATACTGCAATATAAGTATACAATTACAACAGGAGGTAGAAACCAGTATTAACTCAAAGGCCTAGTATAGCTATACTTTAGCTTTCACACTAAATTCATTTCTCTTTACTGAGTAAAATCCCACTTGTGTCCCAGTTCCATGAAATAGGGTAGCCATGCCAGTTAGTTGTGGTCATTGTGATATAAACAACTTCAAGCTGTTTTTCAGAGCATAGAGACAGCTGATATATTTCTTTTGCCTTTTGTTCTTGTGCTTCCTCCTCTGTTTTAATTTCTTTGCTTGTGTACAAGTTGAATTTATTACAGCACCCTTCTTGGAATTATTCTGAGAATGATGTGGAACAAAAATAAAGCTGTCTGGGACATTTCTAACATCATGGGCATGGGATCACTGTGCAAGCACACCACAGTTTCTCTTCACCCTTAGAAATAGAACACTTATGAACTCATTTCAGTCAATTGTATGCAATCCTTGTAAATAAAGACAATGTTGAAGTCTCAGTTTGGGTCAGATAAAAGTAGTAGAATAAAACGTGAACACGAGAGAAGTGAGAAATATAAGATATCTATGGGACAAGGGAATGAAAGCTGGTAAAGATCAGTAAGATACAAACACTTCATTCTATGCTTTAGATGTTCTAAATTTAGGACTGAATTTTACTTACTGCTATTATGAATGTGCCTGCCAGCATGAGCCTCTGTTTTGCCCAGAAATAGCCTTCATATTTCTATTATTTAGGACATCATCTGACAAGTTTTTGTCCTATAATCAACAAAAATGCCCCAAATAGATGTGCACTTATTGTATGTAACAGCCACATGGAGACAAAAACAAAGATTTTAGAAAGATAAGTCACAGGCAGGTCTCTGTCCTATATTATGATGAACTCTTTCGGTTCTTCAGTTTCTGGATAATCTCAGTCATAGCCTGTGTCCTCTTTTCATGCATATTCACATAGTATGGAAAAGGTCTGGTAATTCCTTTAAAACCTTACTCTCATTAGACTGTCCAGACTCTTCCTGGAAAGAGGACTTGCTCAGATACACTGGCTTTGCTCCTCAGTGAAAATGACAGGACCTGCTCCCCCAGATACATAGATATCATTCTCCCACACTTTGAACCCTTGGTTGGAGATACAGCTATGGTCCAGTGTTGCAAAATATTTTCCCACATGGCTTCTTACCTGCTGTTACAAAGGAAGTTTCATTCAATATGCATATTTTGTGTAACACTGCACATTGAAGGCATTGCTGGTTTCAAATCTACCTTGGGGGCAGTGGTATATTCATTTCTGAAGAAAGCTTTGTCACTCCTTTTATCACTTAAGATAGCACCAACAATTCCAGCTTCTGGTATGTAACACAAAGACTTAACATTACATTTGTGCCAGCTTTCTACTTATCTGCATTGTGCTTCCACCTCTGGGGTAGTGGATTAAAGACGTACCTTTCAGTGATATTTATATCCATAGTCTGAGCACAGAAAATTCTCAAAACAACTAAATGAGCAGTGGGAATGTTCATTGCTCAGCAGTGTTTGGAAAGTGCAAATGAAAAATAACTCATTTAGGTAACATCAATTTATTTTATTTCTTGGCCTGTTTCGGACTGTAGAGTTAAATTCTGTCCCAGTGAATGTCTTGGGGTGCAGTGGTTTTCCTAAGCCCTAGTACATTTGCCATGGGGAATCCATGGTAACTTCCTCAGAGGACTTTTGTTTTCCAAAAGTGGATATGCTCTGAGAAGGTCACATAAATGAGTAGTTTGCTTTTCTTGTATTTATTCTCTGATGTGCACATTTTCTTCCATAATGATCAAAGAATTTTACACTTACGAGACTGCAGAAGACAACGATCTCTCATTTTTATGTTCATGACAGAAAAGCTGAAGCCTAAGAGGGCTTTGCCATTTCTGCCTTAGTGCAATCCTCCCACTGAGAACATTTCTCTTCAAACACAATGAATGACCCTTTTGATATTTAGAAGTCTGCAATTCCAGGGGAATCAGGCTGAAAGGAGGAAATAGAAATAGGTGGCTTGAATGCAGAGTATTGGTTCTTAAGTGTACTTTGCTTCTCTTCTACTATTAATTGTGTATGCTTTGCTCTTGAGTTTCAAGAGAAACTGCCAGTTCACAGGAGGCTGAAAATGAAAATATCAATGCATACTTATGAAATTGTGATGTTTCTATGGACAAGTATATCCTCAGTGATGCCTCACTGATGGCACAGGTGGCCACTTAATTAACAATGCACTTCACTCAAGGGTAACCCCTGTCAGGTCGGAGCACCCTCAATCAATTTGGTGTAAATCATTGCAGTTCACCCTGAGCCCAGTTCTTTCAGTCCCATAAAATATCTGTGATTCCTACTATAATTCAGGAACAATAAAACCACTGTACCATTTTACTCTTGCTGTACGAGAGACTCTGAGAAGAGAAAGAAGCTGTTAGAGGAGTCTCCAAAGTCCAATGTCAGAGGATGTCTAATGTTAGAGAATGTCAAAGACCTACATCTAACCATTTCTATCCCATTAAAAATTTTCTCTATCACAATTTCATAAAGTCCTTTTAACTTCTTTAATCATGTGTTACATAAGTATTGAACATATTTATAAGGACTAATTTAGAGGTTTTTAGCCTCCACTTGAATCATCTGATTGCCCTTGCAGTGAATGGTTTATATTCTTTCTGTTTCTCTGTAAGTATCAGAAATTTTTGTTGGGCACTTTGTTGGATACTGAGTACTTTAGACATATATAGTAGCAAGTTTACTGGGCACTTTAGGCAGTGTAGAGTACCAACACAACTCCACCAATATCTGGAGCTTTTTACTTTTAATTGCTTATATTTCAGAGTTCAGCTGGGTTGATATCATTTCCGATCCTGGACTCACCTCATCCATAATTTTGTCACTTTATGTCAAACCTCTGAGGTTATTTCTCATGAGTCACAGTCCTGATAAGCTCAACTTATCTTGTAATGAAAGTGGCTTTAAAAAAATGTGGTTAAATATTCCTTTTTCCTGGTGACACCCAGTGAATGGCTAAGCTTCATTTAGTGAATGATTATAGTTATTGTTTATAACAATGCCTGAAGGGATAAATGGATTTAGAGACTAATAAATGAAAATGTCTTTTGAATAAATACTTCTGATGATTCTTTTTGAAATTTGATCTTATCCCAGATTTTGTTAGGCAAACTAACCAGCCTACAATTCCACCTACATCTCCAAAGAATATTCTAGTCTGTTCTTGGTTGTCACACACCACAATCTCCACTACCTTTGAATATGATGTTGGGCCTAGACTTCTCCATACTCTGTCATAACTAAAGTTATTACTTTTAAGAAGAGATTAATGGCTCTGTTCAGAGGTCTGCTTCTCTTCCATAGTCCAAATGTTTGCATGCTAGCTCTAGGATACTGGAACAATGGTCTGTTTTGCTCTGAGCTTGAGTATATAGGGGTGGGAGGTTGTAGGGTGGGTAGGGAAAAGGGAAAAATGAGAATTATGTCATGTCATATACTGGTACAAATTCTCAATGTTGAGTGTAATTGTAATGTGCATATATAATGTACCAATAAATTAAATTTTAAAAAACCCTTTGCACAAGAAAAGAAACTACCAAGACTGCGAAGAGAAAACCAACAGAATGCAAAAATATTATGAGCTATTCCTCAGATAAAGGATTGATATCTACAATATTAAAAACTCAAAAAACATCATACCCTCCAAATTTAAAGACTCAATTTATACTAAGAAAGGTCATAAGAAATGAATATATTATTCTCAGATAAAGAAATACAAACAGAAAATATATATATTATAAAATATTCAACACTGGTCATTTGAGAAATGCAAATTAAAATAGCCCTGACATTTGTTCTCACTGTAGAAAGAAATCAGCCAACAATAATGTTGGTAAGACTGTGGGGAAAAGGAGCTCTTTTTTCCACTATTAATGGATGGGAAAACTGGCACAACCAGTATGGAAGTAAGTATGCAGATTTCTGCAAAAACTAAAAATAGAGGTTCCATTTGAACTATTTTTGCCCCTATAACTATCTTCCTGAAAGAGTAAATACCATATCCATAATGATATATGCATAGCAGCATAATTTATAATAGATAAATCCTGGAAACAGCTCATATGCCCATCAATGGATGATGGATAAAGAAAATGTAATGTTTATAGTGCAGTACTATTCTGTCATAAAGAAAGGTAAACTTGGGACATTATTAAGTAAATTGATACATCTTGAGAACATAATTTTAAGTGAAATAAATCGGACTTGTGAGTTTAAATATTACATCTTTTCTCTTGTATGAGAAGACATAAGACCAAAAAGAAGCAAAATAGAGAATAGCTATTGGGGTTTAGGAAGAATATTTTCAAGTGGAAAGGGGAACAAAGAAGGGATGAGGAAGGAGGGAAGGAATAAAACAGGGATTTAAAAGAGAATTGAAGGAAACAATAGAAACAGTTTAGTAAATGTATAGGAGAGTAATAGAAAGTAAGAAAGAAGAATGGGGAGAAAAGGAAGATATATCATGTACAAGTATAAATTCTCTGTGATGAATGTGATCACTATATATGGCAAAAAGAATACCAATAAGAAGTAATTTAAAAATAAAAATTAAAAAGATTTCTTAAAGGGGAGATAGTATCTTGAATTTCATAATATTTGTATAGGAAATTTAAGTTGTGGGTGTAGTATTTTAATAATTAACTAGGAAGAAATTATTTTTGTTGAGAAGTTCATCATGGAGTAGTGGTGGGGAGAATGACATAAAATATGTGCTAGAGTACAGAGAGAAGTATTAAGATTTTAAAACCTCACAATTAAATTTAGGTAAAACATAGTTTTAGTAATTAACAATAAATTTTAAGATTAATAGTGGAAATTTGAAATGTCACCTTTGAAACTATAAAAATATTAGTTTTTTAAACCAATAAGAAAAAGCATTTTATATCTAACATTGCTTTAACTACAAAAAGAAAAAAAGCTATGACGATAATATTTTTGTTTGTAAAATTATAGTATCTCTCAGAAACTTCATGAGTAAAACCTCCATAGCACAAGAACTACCAGAGAGAATCAACAAATGGGATTCATCCTACTAAAAAGCTTCTGCACAACAAAAGAAATCACTGGCACCACTAAAAGACAACCAACAACATGGGAAAATGTTTTTACTAGCTGTTTGTCAGACAAAGGACTATTATGTACAATACACAAGGAACTTGAATGATGAGTCTCCTCAATTTTAAAGACCCAATTCAAAAATGGGCATCTGAAATGAACAGACACTTCTCAGAGGCAGAAGTCAAAAAAGCTAAGAAGCATATGAAGTAATGTCCAACATTGCTGGTTATTCAAGAGACACAGATGAAAACAATACTGAGATTCCATCTCACTCCACAAAGAATGGCCACTATTACAAAATCAACCAACAATAAATGCTGGCGAGGCTGTGGTGAGAAAGGAAGCCATCTCCACTGCTGGTGGGATTGTAGACTTGTGCAACCATTGTGGAGATCTGTGTAGAGATTCCTCAGAAAACTAGGACTAGAGGTCCCATTCGACCCTGCTCTCCCCCTGCTAGGAATACACCCAAAGGAATTTTAAAAATCACATTGGAAAGACAGATGTACACCTTTGTTCATAGCAGCTCAGTTCGTGATAGCTCAAGCTTGGAAACAACCCAAATGCCCATCAACTGGAGACTGGATAAAGAAGATGGGTTTTTTGTTTGTTTGTTTGTTTTTAATGGAGAATTACTCTGCCATAAAGAATGACAACATTGATTAATTTATGTGCAAATTTAGACACATGGAGGACATATTAATAAGTGAAATAAATAAACACAGATATACAAATACCAGATCTTTTCTTTGATATAAACACCTGTTGACCTGTGTCACATCTTGGTAGAAATTCCCCAGTGTTATGTGTGATTATGAGCAGTGTATATAATGTACCAGTAAAGTTTACTGAAAAAATGCAAAAAATACATTATAGTATCTCAGATCACAATGTCCCTGATATAATACTAATTATTTTTTTCCTTATTTTTAAAATGTATACACTGATTGGAAATTAGACATTAGGTTCTGTAAGCTTATATGTTATTATTTACAAAATAAGGGTTCCAACACATTATTTGTCAAACTTCATTTAATGAGTTTCAAATAACAGTCTAATTGGGATCAATTTGTAAAACCATAGAGAGGGTTTGTGTTATCCTCCTTTATACAAATAGACTATGCGTTAGATCACAAAAGATGACCAAAACTCCCAAATATAATAGCATAAATGAACTTTATATAGACTGCTTTACTTTCTAAAAGCATATTCATATGTGTACGTGTGTGTGTGTGTGTGTGTGTGTGTGTGTTTGTAATACTGGGGGCTTCACACATACTAACAATAAGCTAGATCCATAGTCCAGAATGAGAATTTTTAAAAAACTGCAAAGAGATAAGAAACACACAGACATAGGCCTGTTCAAAGCACCATAAGCCTGTGATATCTATGATATAGTCATATGAATATCAAAAATGTTTAGAATTGAAGGTGAATATAGCACAACTACTGCACCAAATTTGTGGCAAATAGCTAGAGCACTGATTAGAGAAAATTTTAACAAAACACATGTTTTAGAAAAGAAAAGAAATTTAAAAATGAAGACATTAAAATAATACACATCAATTTTCATGTAAGAGAATAAATAAAATAGTTGAGTGAAGAAATTATTAAAGTTGAGAAAATAAAAATAATTTAAAAATCAACATTAGTAATAACACGAATTGAAAATATACATAAATAGACAAGACATCTTTGAGAAAAAGAGAGCATGGATGTAGCAAAAAAGCCAATAAAACACAGAGTGAGCAGGAAACAAGATGCAAAAAAGAATAGCAAAATTTAAAAAAAATTAATGAAAGGAAACATTGTTTTCTTTAGAATGTAGAAAGTAGCCATAGAACACTGCTCCCACCTAGCAAAAAGGAATAAAATATTCTATAAAATGTTACCTTTTATTTTTTGGCCCTAACTGATACCTGAGGTTGTAAGGATTTCCAAAATCCCCAGGTCTCTCTTAAGAGAAATGAGACAGAGGAGCTGTTCCATGTTGGGCCAAGCAAAAAGAGGAGCTGGGCATGAAAGACGATGGCAGAGGGAACAATTAAGCTCTTAGCAAATAACTGAAAGGCACATGAGCAGGTCAGATGAGGACACTTGAAAGTCCAGACACAGCTGAGACGTACCCTGCACACTACCCACAAGCACACACGAGAAAGACCGGGAGCTGAATGCAAAACTCATATAGAGAAGCTTAGATAGAGATAAAAGTCTTCATGAAGTGAGTGATGTTGGCAGAAGTGAGGCACGAAGTTCCACGTGCTGCCTGGGATGCTCTTACAGAAAGAAACCGGACCAAAGAGCTTGAGCTGTGCTTACCGCTCATGTGAGAGAGTTCCAAGCAAAACCAGTCTACGGGACATGGCAGAGAACCCAGAAAACTGGGAATCTCTTAAGGTAAATGACCAAGAGAGATGACGTTGTGTTATTTAGATTATAACAAGTAGTGAGGATAATGAATGACATGACAATATGAAATAGGGTAAAAAGTTGAAATAAGGTAAGATTCAAGATAATCACATCATATTGTGAACTTACCTGAGAGAATGACAAAATAAAGGTGTGTGTGTGTGTGTGTGTGTGTGTGTGCATGTATAATTATTCAGGATGTCAAAATTCTAAAGGTGTAACAAATAGCTGTCATCATCTATACGTAAAAATTAAAATGTAAAAGGTGAAAATCTATTTGTAAATAATATGATCATCTATATAAAGAAATCCCAAGCAAAGTAGAGGCCATAGACTATAAGAGCAGCATAAAAATCAATAATATTTTATATACTAGCATGGAAAATTATAAATTAAAATTTAAGATGAGAGGTTTCCGGAAGTTGAAGGAGTTACATGCAAGAGCAACAGTTTCTTTTTCTCTGACACATGCTCTCTTCTTTCTTGGCTACCATATCAAATCTCCCATCTTATTATTTTATCTATCATCTATCTATCTATCTATCTATCTATCTATCTATCTATCTATCTATCTATCTATCATTTATTGAGACAAGGTCTTGCTTTGTAGTTCAGGCTGGCCCTCAGCTCACTATGTAGTTCTGGCAAGCCTCGAACTCAGCAATCCTCCTGTCTCTGTCTCCGAAGTGCTGGGATTACAAGAGTGAGCCACCATGCCCCCTGCACTGTGATACATGGTATTGATTGACGGTGGGCATGAGTCACCATGCCCAGCATTATTGTATGTGGTTACTGGGATCAAACTCAGGGCCTTGCGCTTGTGAGGCAGGCACAGGAACCACTGAGCTAAATCTCCAGCCCTCTCATTTTATTTTTATTGTAAAAACACAATACTGGTTATAGTAATATACACATACACACACACACACACACACACACACAGAGCTATAATGCTTATTGTCTGATTCTCTATTCCCAGCTTTTGTAACAGTTCATAGCACAGAGGAAGTTTTTAATTATTGCTTTAAAATTTTAGAAAGTATCTATGGAATCATGTTTACATGATAAAATTTTTCACTTTGAGTCATTTAATTCCAAATAAATAATTAAATGTTCCTGCTAAAATCTTTGAGACATTTATAGAATTCTTCATATTGCCTATTAACTTCATAAATGGCTCTTTTTACTATATGTGATAACATGTGAATTAATAATAGGACTTGTCTATAGCATTTGAATCAGGGAGTACTGTAGTTAATTAGTTAAATTGGCTTAATATCCTCTTTGTAATTTTCAAGGATTTTTAAAAATGACACTTGGAAATGAAATATCCTGTATCACATTTTAGGCACAAAGCAATTATTCTGAGGAAAGTGTAAAGTTTTCTGATCTCAGATTTTCTTCTTCATTATTTTTGAGATGAAGCAGTACAGAAAAAAAATAGCTAGTGAAATAATACAAGCGTGTCCACCCACTCAGTGAGAAATATCTGTGCAATTCAAAGTGAAAGAAAAACATACTATTTGGCAAACGTTTAGTGATCAATAAGGAATTATAATTAAGATCACACTGGAGATCATAAAAATAATAGGCAAAAAGCCCCACTTCTTCCTTATCCAATCTCTAGTTGATGGACATCTGAGTTGTTTCTAAGATTGGGCTACCATGACCTGAGCTACTATGAACATGGTTGCACATATGTATTTACAAAATGATTTATTTAATTACTTCGAGTATATTCCTGACAGGAGAATAGCAGATATGTTTTTTTTAAAATATAAAATGGAGTATTAGTCTGGCATAAAAAACAAGTTTCATTCATTTATGTGCAAATGGACACACCTTGAGGACACACTAATAAGTGAAATAAATTGGTCACAGATATCCTATCTTTTGGTATGAGGTCCAGCATATGTAAATGAGTTCTAGATATATATGTAAATGAGTATAATAGATATCATGAAATAGGAAATACTGAAAGGGAAAGTGGTAGGGGAAAGTAATGAGGGGTAAGAATAAATATGATTTGAAAAGAAAAAGAAAGCACATGTATATAGTGGGTGTGGAGTGTGGGGTGGGGTGAGATATGGGTAAAAATGAGAATTAACTCATGTCATATACTGGCAAATTTCCCAATGTTAAGTGTTATTATGAGCTGTATGTAAAATGTACCAATAAATAATTCAATTGAAAAAATATAGGTGATTATTCACCTGAAATTCACAGGCACCTAAAGAATAAAGTCACAAATGAATTATAGGCTAGACTATACTATCTAGTATTGTATGTATCCATGAGATTGAAGGTCAAAGAAAATACTGAAAAAGAGCAGTGTAGTTATAATCGACCACACACATATCCTTCCAGCTTTGAATATATTAAAGAAATAATCATAATTTGACACACAAGTAATTTTTCTCTGACCTTTTTCATAAAAAAGAGATGATTTCTTCGTGAGACTAATATTTCTCTACTGAGATCTTAAATCTTGGAGAAAAACACCCACAGTTTTGTTAAATAGAATATGTGGACAAAAAAGGGAGAGTTGTCATTTAGAGCCTAGAATTTCCACCTCAGACTAATAATACAAGATGGCAAAATTCAGTTGTGAAAATTAAATCGCTCCTACTAGTTTTCAAAAAAAATGCTTACGTATCAAATAATACTTTGAAAAGTTTGTTAAAACAGCTTTTCAAACCAATTCATGCTAAACACTTTCAACTTCGGTGAAGTACATTTATGATAGCTTTAATTGAATTTTGTATTTCTTCCTTCTTAATGTTATTCTAATCTTCCTAGGCTTTAGGAAATGTTAAATTACTAGGAAGCTGGTACATTATACAATTTTACTTCTTCAGGAAATAGCAAAGGTAGTCATGTCAGTGTGGTGCCATGAGAAAAGGAGGGCTTTTCATGTACTGTCCATTATATTTCTCGGCCTGCTCTATTCTATGCCTATTCTTGCGTCTTAAAATTGATAATTCTCTTAAAGAGTAGACTGGACATGATATTTTGGTCAATCTCTATTCTTAGATTTATATAGTACATCTTCCTATGAGAACTAGTTGAATTTCCACTTAACATATTTATCTCTTTGCCCCTACATTATGAAGGGCTTGTTCATACCATGTCTTCCTTAGTGAAACTTTTGACTCAACACCATTGTATTTTCTAAATTGGTACAGCTCAATTTTTCCCACATGAGTAATTTGACTAGTATCAATTCTAGTAATTAAAATGCCATATCTGTTTTCTTTTCTTCCTCTCTGTTATTTTAGGGATAGGAACAAAATGGCTTTCTGTTGCATTCTAAGGAGACAAACTGTAAATTATAATATCATCAACGTCTTGTAAATTAGAAAAGAAAGAAATGTTTAGAAGGGTGGTCAGTTAAGCTTTTCATCATCTTCTTGCAGTTTTTATTATCTCACCCCAGTAGTTTTCCATTCTAATGTGCCTCTTAGATAAGTATTGCATTAAAAATCTAGATTATAAAAGCCTCTTGCTAAAATAAAACATACAGTATTCTAAATCTCTTGAAGAGACATTCTCTACGGTCTACTGCAAAACATTTCAGTTAACTTTGCCCCTTGGCCAAGTGTTTGCTCCTTGATTTGTAACTATTTTCTCTTTTTTGTGTTTGCTAATACAATTAAACCAAACAATCATTTAATTCTAGATAAGGCTTTTTGTCTTGCACTGGTAGCCATTTCTGAAGAAATTTCTTTTTTATGCCAAAGCTTTATTTTCATTTGATTGGTGATAAATATCTAGGCTGTGATTTGTCTTTGATCTCAGATCTCTGTTTCTCTGTTTGAGACTGAACTAGTTTTGATAGTACACCCCATTGAAGAGTTTGGGGGAAATTTCAATAAAGACTTTATATGAGTTGTAAGTATCCTTCTAAGTTGTCTTATTGAGCATATTAATTTTATAGATCAGGAAGTGAAAGCCTTCATATATCTCTAAGTTAGCCATAATTTTTCTAATTGGCACAGGGAGAAGTTCCCATTGGTGTTGCAGTCAGTGATTTTTCCCAACATATTCTTTGATCTTAAAAATTCATTTGACATTGCTTTGATTTTCTCCAATATTGGTCACTGGTGAGTTTAATTAAGATTGGTTTATTATTTTATTACTATATTGAGGATTAAATACAATAGCAAGTCCTTGCCCACACCTACAGTTGCTCAGAATATATTTTGCCACATTATTCTACCTTAATATACAATTTAAAGAGTATCAAGATATATTTATAAACCCTAGTATCCCTCCCCATGTAGTTTCCTTTCCTCCACCTTCCCTCCTTAGTTTTCCTTCTCCCTTGAACATTCTTTTTCTTTTTCACAATACCAGTTGTACATTATTATTCCCCCTCACACTTTAAGTTTTGGCAGACCATAGAAATTATTTGATAGGTGTGTTTTTAAAAATAAAATGGAGTACTTCTCAGCCACAAAGTATGATATACTTGAGATATTTAGAGCTAAAGGGATATATATTGATGCCATACTCTTAAGCAAAATAGAGGACACACATTTAAATACTAAATAATTCATCTGTTATTTCAGTTGATATATCAAATGAAACAAAACATTGATGTGCCCACAATCAGAAATAAGGCTAACTTCATGTGCGTAGTGAGGACATGGAATAAGAACACACATCTTCAAAATTAAGGATAAAATATCAGAAGTTGAAATTTCTAGTGGTGTTAAATATTCCCTTGTAATTAAAAATTCACTGCCCACAGATTCTGTAAATTTTGGTCTGACTATTTTGGATAAAAGGGTCTTTAATTCATGTTCTATATAGTCGCTTTTTAGTGGAAATTTTATAAATCTATTTCCATTATTAAATTGTCATTCTGTGTCTTCTTACTTACAAAGGAAATAGACTATTGTATCACTAAGTTAATTTTTATGTAAATAGATCTGTGAAAGAGAAAGAAAAGTTTGTGACCTGTACAGTGTCTGGCGCTTGCCAGAAAGTGCAAGAAATCACATGGAAGTATAGAGCTATAGTGTTTTCATTTTGCTGAACTCCTCCAATATGCTATTTTATTAATTTTGAATAAATATCCTACTTAGAAAAAAAATCCACAGTAGTGCCAGATGTGGTGGCGCATGCCTATAATTCTAGCACTTGAGAGGCAGAGGAAAGAAGTTTGCTGTGAGCTCGAGGCCAGCCTGGGGTACATGGTGAGTTCAGAGCCAGCCTGAACCACAAGATGATAACCTGCTTCAAAAAAAGACAAAAAAAAAAAAAAATCCAGTGGTAACAGCTCAGATCTGGGATTTAAATCTTTATGACTCTTTCACCTCTTAAATGTGTCTACCTCTAGAGCCTATAGGGGTGACATACACAAACTTAATCCCTATTATGTGTGTGGATATATATGTGCATATGTAAGACAATTAATGTTAAGGTCTCTGCCCCTTTCAATTAATTTTTGATAGCTGCAAGAACCTAATTCTCTGATACACTACAGACTAATAAAAAACAAAATTCCATGATTAAAGATGTAGCACTTCACTCAGGGGGTCCAACAGGGTAGGGATAATTATGATGAGCTATTGAAACAGATTTATTATAAAATCAGTTTCCTAAAACACTCATGGATACATCATTAAACTTGCTTTAGATATTTCCTTATTTCCCTTTCCATTCTCCTCTGACCACTTCAATTGATATATGTGCGTCTACGTGTGTACTTGTTTGCCATCTTCTCTTTCTCTTTGTTGAAGTTAAAGATTAGGTTTATCCGATATATTCTAATGCCATCCAATTTTCTTAATCCATCGTTCATGGATTCTTGTTTTATTAAGGCTAATTATTGATCAAACAGTTTCGTATGGCCTCATAATCACATCACTGTAGCCTTTTTGCTCCTTAATTATGTCAGTTTTTCATAGCTGATATAGTAAGATGCCTTTTATGTTTCGAAGAAACTAATATATCATTATCTCTGTAAATACAACCGATCAATTTCTCTGTGAGAAGCTGTCTTGGGATATTCACAGTTTTTAGACCAGCTTCATCTTATTTTGGAAAATCCAGTGAGGTTCTTGTTCAGTAATGTTTGGTAGTCAAAATATTACTACCAGATTTTACCTGTTTCCTTAATCTCCACCCTAAGAAGAAAAGGGGTGTAAATTAGTCAAAATAAATTGAATGTGAAAAAATTGAGAATAATCGTTCTAAATACTTGCCTTTTATATAATCAAATGCCAAGTGGAAATACAGTATTGATGTTAATAACATAACAGATAAGAGGCACATCAGAAATAGGCATCGGGCCGGAGGTTTAGCTCAGTGGTTCCGGCGCCTGCGCAAGCGCAAGGTCCTGAGTTCAATCCCGGTAACCACATACAATGTTGGGCGTGGTGACTCACGCCCACCAGCAATCAATACCACATACCACATACCACAGTGCCGGGCATGGTGGCTCACACTTGTAATCCCAGTACTCGGGAGGTAGAGACAGGAGAATTGCTGAGCTCGAGGCTTGCCTGGGCTACATAGTGAGCTCAGGGCCAGCCTGAACTACAAAAGTGATACCCTGTCTCAAAAAAAAAAAAAAAAAAAAAAAAAAAAAAAAAAAAAAAAAAAAAAAAAAAAAAAAAAAAAAAAAAAAAAAAGGCATCAATAAGAATCCACTGCCAATGTAACTTATTTGAGAAATTCTTGGTATCATCAACAAACAATTATTTGAAGTAAAGTTTGAAGAAATTGGCCACCTATCTACAAATAGGAATGAAGAAAACCTGGGTTTATAAGCTGCCTGGTTATGCTTTGCTGTTTACCAGTAGGGTATTTTCAATAATGGCAGAACAATACCGGATTATCTTTGAAAACAAGGTATCTGAGATTCATGTGTGCAATGTATCTTGCTTACATTTTCATAACTAGTAAAATGAAGACTTAGTTGTTGGATTCTCATATACCTAATTCCTATGTCCATGGTACCACTTCTCTCTTACTAAAAGCTAATAAAAATAATTAAAATTACACACACACACACACACACACACACCTATCAGTCTCTTAAGGTGTGATATGTGTGTGTATATGTGTGTATGTGTGTGTGTCCCCTGAACAGAAGGTATCACTATGTATTGCAAACTATATTATATTTAAAAATTTGTAAACCCTGATGGATTTAGCAAAAGAGCCAACTAATGAAAATGAATGCATATATATATATATATATATATATATATATATATATATATGTAACATGGAATACTGGAACGACAAGTTACACAGGACCAAAAATTTGACATGTTTCTATGTGTGGTTTGAAAAAGTATCATCTAATTAAAGAGAACAATATATAAATGTACCTTAAGAAGATTGAGTTGGTAAAAAATATATGACTTAAAAATACAAGGGCAAAATGTAGCCCAGTTGGAGGCATTTTGAGAGCTTGAGGGGCAAAAACAATTTTCTTTCATCTAGAAGTATTATGACTATTTTATCCAAATACTTCCGGCCTTTCTTAAGAATTAATCTGACTTTGGCCAGGGATTTAGCTCAGTAGTTCTGGCATTTGCCTGGCAAACACAAGGTCCTGAGTTTGATCCTCAGTAACCACATAGCACAATGCTGGCTATAGTGAGTTATAGTGGTTCACAATTGTAATCCCAGCATTCAGGAGGAGGACTGTCAAGATTTCAAGGCCAGCCTGGGCTACATAGTCGGTTCAGGACCAGCTTGAACTACAAACTGAGACCTACCTCAAAAAATTGATAATAATCTGACTCCTTAAGCCAAAATCACAATAGAGATTTGAACACAATAGAGATTTGAACACAACCTGCTATTTTGGTCCTTTCTATAGTAATGAACACCATCAATAGATGCTAAAAAGAATGGTAATGATTGACAGTTGTGAATCACTGTTGTCAAAAGGTCCTTTTCCTGCCACAGCAAAATATATGCTGTCAGGATTTTATCAGAAGTTGTGACATGAATGCACATGGCTAACATTCGGTTGTTTTAAGGAGAGTATATAATGAATCTTCTCACAAATTTCATATTTGAAAGCTAATAGGAGCTTAAAATTATTTAGTGCCTTCAAGAAGTCTTGCTTCACTTAAATGGCTTTCTGAATTCTCTAGACCATAAAATTTAAATTTAAACCACTGCTCACTGCTCTCCCCTAAACACTCATCCCCAGTTATTGTTTAAAAGAAATTAAAAGGTGGTCTTCTTGAATTTTTCTATCAATATATTAAAACCATTGTAACAACTAAAATACTGAAAGCATTGAGATTTAAGCTTTTTCAGCCTGGGTTTAAAAAACCCCACAAAATTAGCTATTGTGCAGGTTTATAAAATGGAATTCTGTGCCAATTAGGGTCCTCTAGTTTCCATTTGGTTATTTCCTTCATCTTCTCTTGTTTTCCTTGCACTTAGTTCTTGGCTCCATCAATATTATCACATTTCTAATTGAAGAGGCCACCCATGGATGGTCTCTTCTGTCTAAAGTCACCGAAAAAATTCCATTTTTATGTCCTGCATTCTGGTCCCCTTTTAATTTCAGCAGTCTCAGTTATCTGATTTCACACTGACAAACACAGATTTCCTTGCAGAATAAAAGTACATTTCAACATACTCATAAATATCTGGGGTTGATAGTATACAGTGATGTGTTGTTTAAGAAAAATACTTACATTCCATTTTTGATTGTAAAGAGACAGTAATCCAACCTTACTTTGAATGCACTGAGGGTCTGCTTTATTCATTCCTAGTTCTTGGTACTCTCATTTAAATTATTACTTAAAGGGCAATGTAAGCCAACTCATCAAATACTTGCTTCTTCATGTCTAACCCTCCGAAGACAGGTGGTTTCTAAGAAGACTAGTCATAATGTGGGTTTTGCAATTGTCTCATCTGCTAAATAGGAGGTAAGAGGGTGTTACTATTAGTGCCGTGCATTATGCCTAATTGATAAAATACATGACAAAGCCAATGTCCTTAGAGGAATTTGGAAAACATGACAGGGATGATGCTCTGGAAGTACACCCTGCAAAACTTTAGCTACAAGGAAATTGACCAAGAATCCCAGCTGGTTTGCACAGAAATACACATGTATCCCTAAGGCCAGACTGCCACAGGTTGTTCTCAGCCTGAAATGAACATAATTACTGTAATGCAAGCCTGTCATTGAGAGAGAAAAGATGATATTGTCAGCAATTGTAACAGGAAGTTTTTCTGTTGGTCATGGAAATTCTTTGTTTAACTTCATAACGGTCACAGAGACTTTCATTACCTTCCTTCTCTCTCAACTCCATGAAATGTCATCTCTATATGTTTCCTACATTTCTGACTCATTTTCACTAATAGATATTTTTCGAATGAAACTATTATAAATTTAATAGTGCTGTGCCATCTGCTTCTTAACGAATATACACTAATATGCAGTCCTGCAAAGATAAGAGAATAACTGCCAGACATGGTGGCTCATGCCTGTAATCCCAGCACTCAGGAGGCAGAGACAGGAGGATTGTTGAGTTCGAGGCTTGCCTGGGATACATAGCGAGCTCAGGGCCAGCCTGAACTACAATGTGAGACCCTATCTCAAAAGAAAAAAAAAAGATGAGAATAACTAATAAATTGCATTATTTCCCAGAAGGATAGGATTTGAGTGTATTTATCAATAGCTACTTAAAACAGTGAATATGAGAGCCCCCAAACATCTTTATCTTTCTCAGTAGAAGAACTGATATAACAAAAAACTAGACTAAGAATTTGTAGAATCTGAAACCCAAGTTCATTCAAATGGTCAGGCCCTTTCTATTTTTAGTAACTTAGTTGTGAAAACCCTGGAATGCTGAAACATCCACTCAGATCCTCAGATCATGCATCTCTCTTGTCTCCTAGCTGGTAAAATGTATTGCCACTGTAACCTGCCTGACAGTGTAGTGTTTCTAAAAGAGGAAGAATCGCTTATTGGCCTTTTGGCCAAGATCAAGTGTAAAAGAGGAAGAAAAAAATTACATACTATACTTGAATAGAAACAAGAATTACCCTAGCAGAAGAATCACTGGGATTAATTTTTAGGGTGTTTGCTTGTTCAAGGGGGTGTATCAAACAAGAAATTTTATTAGTATAAATCCATTGATTTGGAAGCAATCTTTTGGACATGAATTTTACCTACTGGAAAGAAGCCCCAGGTGTTGAACAAGATACTGTTGGACAGCATTTAGAAAACCAGAGAAGCAATATCCAAAGCTCAGCCCCTGGAGTAGTGATATTCCTGAAGAAGACAAAACCACCACTTACTAAGTTAATGGAATTTGACAGCCTTCATTCTTCAAGCAGTAGAAGTCTTTGACCCTGGAATAAACACCCACTCAAAGTATTAATTTTCTTTCCTGCTTTAAGAAATAAAGCCATCAACTTTACTTATATATTCACAGAATGCCTGATGCATACATATGAAATGTCACATGCTGTACTATATACCTCAGAACACACTTCAAAATAAAGGGTGTGTGGCAATGGGAACGATGACTGTTCAGAATTATGTCATATACCGTGCCATACAGAGAGAGCTGGTAGAGAATTGGTATCCTTTACCAAAAATAGCTGAGAAACTACTCTAGAAGAGACATGCTAAAGTATTGGGCCACTGACTTTCTTGTTAAGTATACTCATTGTTTTCAAGGTCTATGCTGAGTTTTGTCCTCAAAAGAAAATTACTTGAGTCTAGAAAACAATAAGCAGAAAGAAGAATAACTTTAGTGACCATCATTCTAAAGAATCTACAGGGAGTTTTTGTTGTTGTTGTTGTTGTTTTTTAAACTTTCTTATTCTCAAAGCTTTAACGTCTGCATTATTGGAAGTCTTGTTCCCTAAAAACCAGGCACATGGATAATTTCCCTCTGATGTATTAGCTATTGAAGTCACCAGTGCATATGAGGTTTCCTATGGAAAGAGACCAGCAATCAAAAGGATTTATCATTGAGGCATGAATTAATTGAACATCATTTTGAATTGAATTCTTTATTGGTACATTTTACATACAGCTCACAATCACACACAGCATTGGGGAATTTGTACCAGTATGTGACACAAGTTAATTCTCATTCTACCCACATCCCTACCCACCCCCACCCCCACCCCCTATATACATGCTCTTTTATTTCCTTTTGGAATCATATTAATTCTTTCTCCTCATTACATTCCCACAACAAATGCCCTTTGGATATTTCCTATTTTATAAAAACTATCATACATTCTAGAACTCATATACATCTACAGGTTCTTATACCAAAAAAAAGATCCAGCATTTGCATATCTGTGATCTATTTATTTCACTTATTAGTTTGTCCTCCAGGTGTATCCATTTGCACATAAATGAATGAAACTTGTCATTCTTTATGGCAGAGTAATATTCCACTTTATTAAAACAAAACAAAACTTCTTTATCCAGTCTCCAGTTGATGGGCATTTGGGTTGTTTCCAAGATTGGGCTATCATGAACTGAACTGCTATGAACAAGGGTGTACATATGAGCTTCTAATGTGATTTTAAAAAATTCCTTTGAGTATATTCCTAGCAGGGGAATAGCAGGGTCGAATGGGACCTCTAGTCCTAGTTTTCTATTGAATCTCCACACAGATCTCCACAATGGTTGCACAAGTCTTCAATCCCACCAATAGTGGAGAAGGGTTCCTTGCTCCCCACAGCCTCACCAGCATTTATTGTTGGTTGATTTTGCAATAGCGGCCATTCTTTGTGGAGTGAGATGAAATCTCAGTGTTGTTTGCATTTGCATCTCTCAAATGACCAGTGATGTTGAACATTTCTTCATATGCTTTTTGGCTGCTTTTATTTCTGCCTCTGAAAAGTGTCTGTTCATTTCAGATGCCCATTTTTTTGTGATTATCAACATCTTTTGTTTTGTTTTTTAAATTGAATTCTTTATTGGTACAATTTATATACATCTCAAAATCACGTATAACATTGGGAAATTTGTACCAGTATATGCCACAAGTTAATTCTCATTTTTACCCATATCCCTACCCACTCCCCCCTCCTCCCCCCTTTATACATGCTCTTTTATTTTCTTTCTGTATCATATTTATTCCTTCCCCTCATCATATTCCCACACCAAGTTTCCTATAGAAATATTCCACTCTATAAAAGCTGTCCTAC